>JBBPBX010008628.1:4146-14733 GCA_038048925.1 Garcialebias charrua
ATACACACACACACACACACACACACATGTACATTATACAGTATACACGTACATGTACAGTATATATATTACACTGTGTGTGTGTTTTGGCTGAGTTGATGTACTTTGTCGCCATCTAGCGGGGACAATCCGTTAACAGTTGGGCTTTTGCTCCGTGTAAGGACCGCTAGCTGATGCTGATGAACTATGAAATAAAAAGGGAAGTGTCTTTGGTTTAATAACATGTGGTAATGTCACAGCTCGAAGTGGACTGTTAGCCGACATGTTTACCTCTAAATGTTAAGCTGCTGTCGCTTTTGTTGTGACTGTCGGGTCGAGGGTGCTGGTGTGTGGAGCAGCTCGGCAGCAGCCTGTCAACATGGACACCGCGGACGAAGGTAGCTAACGCCGAGACTTCAGTCACCTCTGTGTGTGCGCTCACTTGTTATAACATGTATGTGAAGGTGTGTGTTGTAGTGTGAGACATCTCTGAGTTCATGTCCTCTGAAACGGTGACGGTGGTGACCAAGATTAAAAAACCGTTAGTGCTAGCTAGGCTGCTAACAGACATTAGCTCCCAGGTGGTGGTGTTCTCTGTAGTTTGTGTTCAGACAGAATCACTGTAGTAGCAACGACTGAAATCTTCGAGGGAATTACATTTTGTTGTTTAAACCTCGTGTTTAGAGCAACGTGAAGTGTTCTTCTCGGACCACAACAGATAGTACACGATTACATGATGTTGACATAGTACCTGCTGACAAACCCAATACACTACAGTACAGTATATAAGAACAAACTCACGTCACCTTGACATGGTTATTTTTTAATCATAATGTTTAAGATGGCTGTTATTATTATTGCATTTTGATAACTTCGGGAAGTGTCTCTGCTCTTTATTTAGAGTAAGGGAATCTTGTTTATGCACTTGGCTTGCTGACTGCCCGGGGTATCCTTACTATCTAATGTATGGTAATACGATTGGTCATTTAATGGTTTTATAGTACAGTACAGTTGTGCAGTACAGTATCTGCAAACAAATACCCCAAAAATTTTAAATTTCCTACATAAAATATATATATTTTCCTATCCACAATGCCTCTTTTCTTCAACCAACAAATAAATACTTACTAATTTTAATTTTAGATATCTTTCAAGTAATACAAAAAAATAGTACAAATAAGTAACTACTGTAATTAAATGTCAGAAGTATTCACTAGCTTCAAATATCTGAACAAAAAAATCTATGTAATTCCAACATAAAACAGGTGACTTGATTGTGGAGAGGAAGAGATCTTTATCGGAATTATTATTTTTTCTTTCTGCAGTGCATATCCAGTTTACACAATGTTAAATTGGTTGCTTTTTGTGTGGTTTTTTTATGTCTTTGTTTTTTTTTCTATTGTTGTAGCCTAGAACTAGAAGACCTTTGAAATAAAAAAGTGTCAATGTGACTAGGAGGAAAGGAATTGTTGATATTTAGAGTTGTAAATAAGAATACAAGTGTTGTTTCATTACCGTATATATGATGCAACAGACTGCCACATCATCACAGGCTTATTATAGTCATTTTATTTTGGCATTCACATATAGAGGTAATCCAGGGATTACAGTTTGTCCTTAACGCCCTGTCCTTGTGCTGATATCATCACAGATATATCTGTTTTTACATCTTAGCTTTTTAAAGCATATTCTGCACTTAATTTCTGTTGTACAGTTTGTGTGAGTTGTCTTTCATTGGAAATGCATTTATTGATTCAACAAATGAAAAATAAATACTATTTTAGAATATTAATTGTGTATGTGTGTGTGTCCTTGTTATTACAGATATCTGTCGGGTATGTCGGTCAGAGGGGACCCAGGAAAAGCCACTATATCATCCTTGTGTGTGTACCGGCAGCATCAAATTTATTCATCAAGAGTGGTATGACAAGTCATGAACTTATTTACCTTAAAGTTAGTATACTTTCATTAGTTATAAAAGCTTTTAGTGATAAATGTCAGTCTGTATTTAAATATGCATAAATAAGTAATTATACAAACTACAATATGAGTGTGAAACAAACGTTTAAAAACCCTTGTGATGATGAACAATTGTGTGATTTTAGCTTAAACGAGTACATTTCCAATTTTTCTTTTATTTCCACAGCTTACTACAGTGGCTAAAACACAGTCGAAAAGAATACTGTGAATTATGCAAGCACCGGTTTGCATTTACGCCAAGTAAGATTTTTTAAAAGAAATAATTCAGGACACACACATTGTATGAAAGTGTTGTTCATCGCCCCCAAGTGACCAATTACATCAGTCTGTTATGTTTGTTTCTTTGCAGTCTACTCCCCAGACATGCCATCACGTCTTCCTGTTCAAGATATCTTTGCAGGGCTGGTCACCAGTATTGGAACAGCCATCAGATACTGGTTCCACTACACACTGGTGGCCTTCGCGTGGCTTGGTGTTGTGCCTCTTACAGCATGTAAGTCACACCGTGGTTTGCACTTAGTCATGGCTTTTTATGTGCAATTGTTTACTAAATTACTTAATTCATTATTTGTTCATGTATATGTAAAGAAAATTATTTTTTAAAGCATCTTACTGAACAGTTTAAAAACTGTGAGAAGCACTTGTTACCAGTGTCTTTCTATCAGAAATTGTATTCAATTAAATCACTCTAATAGGAAATTATACTCACTCTACAGCACATTGCTTAACACTTGTCAGTTTTGTTATGGTAAATATAATAATTTTAAAAAGCAAGACAGTTTTACCCGTAAAATAATAAGCTTCCACTCTGACGACGTGTTAAACACTAAAGCAGGATTCACATAAGTTTATTGTAGTAACACTTGATGGAGAGCGTGCTTTTTGTTTAGATATAATTTTATTGAGCCCTGCAGGAAATTGTTGTGCCAGAGTTTCAGTACAAAGGAACATACACAAGGAATCACACAAGATATAAAAAATAACAGAGAATATAAAAAATAACAACAATTAATGTTTAAACAGGTGCAGACAAAAACATTAAAGTGTTTATTGTATGTAGTACAGCATTAATTTTACTGTCCTATGTGTAGAAAGGGGGAGGAGTTGAAAAGTTTGATATCCACAGGGAGGAAGGACTTTGTTAAGAGCCTTTTAATTTATAGTTGTGACTGTCCGTTTTAGTTTTATTCATTCAGCCATTCAATCTTTATTTAAACAGGTTAGTCCCGTTGAGCCTCGAGGTCTCATTTACAAGAGAGACCTGAATTTTAATAAAGAATAATGACAACAGTGGACAACAATGACAACAATAGACAATCATAAAGGATGCATACAATTTAAAAAAAATATATATATATTTATATATTTATTTTTTAACAAATTAAAATAAAATTGTAATTAAAAGGACAATTAAAAGGAAAAGTAGCGAAAAAAACTGCTAGATTGTAAGACTTCCTGTGTTGTTCTGTGGAGCACCTCGGTGGTCTCAGTCTACGAGTGAAGGTGCTGCAGTAAGAGTCCAGGGTGTCGTGCAGGGGGTGTTCAGGATCTGGATCAGTTTCCTCAGCATCCTCTGTTCAGACACCTCTGTCAGAGACTGCAGGTCCACTCCAGAACTGAACCAGCTCTCCTGATGAGTTTTTCGAGTCTGTTGACATCAGTTTTCTTCACACTGCTGCCCCAGCACACCACAGCATAGAAGAAGATGCTGGACACCACCAAGTGGTAAAACATCTGCAGCATGGTCCTGCAGACGTTAAAGGACCTGAGTCTCCTCAGAAGAAAAAGGCGACTCTGCCCTAGAGGGCGTTGGTGTGAGCTGCTCAGTCCAGTTTATTGTCTAGGTGGACCCCCAGGTATTTGTAGCAGTCCACAGTGTCCACCTTAGTACCCTTGATGTTGATAGGGTTGGTGATCTTCTTCCTGTAGTCCACCTGCAGCTCTTTAGTTTTTCCAACATTGAGTTGCAGGTGGTTCTGTCCACCACACTTCTGTATTCATCTTCCTGGTCACCAGTGATGCAGCCCACAATGTCAGAGTCATCCGAGAACTTCTGCAGATGGCAGGATTGTGAGTTGTATCTGAAGTCTGAGGTGTAGAGGGTGAACAGAAACGGTAAGAGAACCGTGCCCTGAGGAGCCCCTGTGCTGCTCAGTATGGTGTCTGAGGTGGTGTTCTGCAGCCTCACATACTGTGGTCGACCTGTGAGGTAGTCTCTGATCCAGGTGACCAGCGAGTCATTCACCTGCATGTCCAGGAGTTTACTGCAGAGGAGAGCAGGTCTGATGGTGTTAAAAGCACTGGAAAAGTCAAAGAACATGACTCTTACAGTGCTGCCTGCCCTGTCCAGGTGTGTGTAGGCTCTGTGCATCAGGTAGATGATGGCGCCATTGACTCCAATGTGTGGCTGGTATGCAAACTGGAGGGGGTCCAGGTATGGTTCCACCACTGATCTGACATTCTTCAGGACTGCTGATGTGCTTTAGCACTTAAGCTGCAATTAGTGATACAGATTTATTGGTTGGTGCCTAAAATGAAGCATTAGACTACAAATCCCAGCTGAGGCCTGACATGCATACCGGTACATAGAAATCCAGCCAAATGCCGGGAAATCTCCTCAACTTTTCAGGGATGCAGCTGTTGGGAAACCTTTTGGAAGAATCTATAATCTATTTTATACCTAGTCGGCTCTTTTGGGCTTATTTACCAAGAGCAGGTTTTCTGCGGTATGTTGTTAGCACCCTGGACAATGGTAAATTCCAAGCATTGGCTTTGAAGTAAAGATATAACCTGTTTTTTAATTTTTTTATAAATTAATGTTTTAGTTCACAACGATGTGCAGTAAAACATAAATATAGATTGAATGGTTTTGTTATGTTGCTTATCTTTTGTTTGTGCTTTCCTAACAGGTCGCATCTACAAGTGTTTATTTACCGGCTCTGTGAGCTCTCTTCTTACCCTGCCATTAGATATGCTTTCAACGTAAGTCTCTGCTGTTTGGTTTAGTCTTTCTGACATGGTCCTTGTACACATTTGTCTTTTTGACGCCTTACTCACCAAATATGCTGAACTTGTGAATCCATCTTTTTTCTGACCTGTAGCACTTTCAGATAAAGCTGTTTTAACTGACTTCAGGATTCTGGATAGGTTGATGGATGTTTATGTACACACTGTATACTCTACTGTACACTCTGTTGAAGTTATATAAAACATGAAAATGTCCCTATAGTTCAAAAACATGTGGTTTTTTTGTGGTGGTTTTTGTCAGAGAAACTTAAATACCATTTCATTTAGGCCACCTATCACTTTTCAACAGTCTTGGTCTGCATTGGTTTTAAACATTGTTTTTATGTGTAGAGTCACCTTCTTGTCTTTTCAGGTATACACATTCATATTTTGAACCTTAAGTCGTCCAGCTGCTACAGTCTGGACAGTTTTTGACTGTTGTGGACATTCTCTCCCTGTGGTGTTGCACTTGCAGGCAGAACCTGCTCGCTGACTGCCTCCAGGGCTGTTTTGTGGTCACATGCACTCTGTGTGCCTTCATCAGTCTGGTGTGGCTCAGAGAGCAGATCGTCCACGGTGGAGCCCCACAGTGGTTAGAGCAGAATCAACCCCCTCTGGTCCCTAACCAACCTGACGGCCCTGCACGAGCTAATGAGGTGAGCTCAGCTCATGCTGAAGTCATGCAACATTCTTGTCTTTTGCTTTTTACTTTTTTAACATGTTAGACACATAATTATGTGCTTAATTTTACTGATACATCACACCTGTCTAAAATTGTGTAGAGCCTTCAGAGCTTCCATTATTGCAAAATATTCTTTTAGCTCTTTTTTAATGAAATTTTGTTCGGATTTAAGTTTAAAGAAAATACTTTTTTATGTGGATATAAATAGTTATTGTAGTTTTATGTTTGCTGCTTTTTTGTGTTGCATCACATTTGCATTGACCAAGTCAGGGAAAGCTATGTGCATGCTAGGCTACATATAACAGTGATCTATGCTTGTACTGTATAGAAATAACTAAAATATGTAAAACAATGCTTGACAGAAACTGTCAATGCTCTGCTCTCATTATTGGCTCAAAATACAGGTAAGAGTAAATTTATCAGAATCAATGATGACGCATGGTGATCTGTTTTCACTTGTTAGAGTAATTTAATACATTTGGCCAAATGTAAAGTGTTGTTGTGAGCAAGTATAAAGTCAAATGGTACTTCATTTAAACAATAACTATCTTATTATTAATTTTAATGACTGCAGAATCCAGCTGCTAATGCTGCAGCCAACGCTCAAGCTGCTGCAGAGGCTGCAGGCGCCCCCGCACAGGCCGGCCCCAATGAGCAGGCGCTGGGACACCAGCACAGAGAAGAAGCTGAACCGGACGAGGATGGTGGAGAGGATGATGATGACGACGATGACGACGATGACGGTGATGAAGATGAAGATGAAGAAGGAGAGGAAGAAGAAGGGAGAGAAGAGGATGCTGCTGATGCCAATAATGGAGTACAAGGTAAACATTAAACCTTATCTCAATCTGAGCCTTATGAACAAAACTAGCTTTAAAATAGTTTTTATTGTTTGTGACAAGTTTAAGGTCACAAATCAAGGTCAGCTGTTATACAACGTCTTTGCTTGTTTGTGCCATACCCTTTGATTTGCTCAAGACAATTAAGATAATTTAATAGTACTTGATATGAATTTGTACAACCACTAGACAGTGTCACATATTTTCATCACCCCAGCTCTAAGGTCAAGGTCAAAAATCAAGGTCAAAGTTATACAAGGTCTTTACTTGTTCGGACCATTGCTGTAGATTGCTGTATAATGATTTGTGAACGGGGATAGAATGTGTCATATGTCATATTCTTGTTTGATAAAGGCCAAAATAGACTGAATAATTTCATGAATCTCTTTTTGATTAATGTAATCTGAATAGTGTGCAGACATTTGCAACCAGGAACCTGTTTTTTGAATCTGTTATCTTCTGTATCCCTGTTTGTATTTCTTATTTGCAGAAGATTTGAACTGGAATGCCTTGGAGTGGGATAGAGCAGCAGAGGAGCTGACCTGGGAAAGGGTGAGAATCTTTAGCATCTATTTGTCTATCATCTGTTTTAGGCGACAGAGTCATGTACCAATAAGAATGCAGAGGGGCAAGGGTGAGTGGTAGAGCAGTCGTTCTCCAGTGGGAGAGTTGGGGGTTCGATTCCACCAGCAGTCATATGCTGAAGTGTCCCTGGGCAAGACACAAGAACTTACTGCCTCCTATGCGTGTCCCAGCGGTGTATTAATGTGATCTTAGGGTGCATTCACACGAGTCTTGTTTAGTCCGCTTTAATTGAACTCTAGTTTGTTTGCTTAGAAAGTCCAGTTCGTTTGGGGAGGTGTGAATGTGCAATCGAACTCTGATGTGGACCAAAAAAGTGAACTATGGTCCGTCTAAATAGAATAGAATAGAATATATCTTTATTGGCATATTTGCACCAAGGTACAAAACAGTGCTATTGGCGCGCGCACCATCCTAAGAGGGACGTACGCACGGAAAGCCGCAGCAATAATTAAATCGCGCCGCCAGACAATCAGATATGGAAAAAAAGGAACGTACAGTGGGATAATCATTGGTATTCAAAAAAGAATCTATCACATTTTGTCTTAGGACATTCTATGATAAAGTCAAAAAACTCTACCAGCTCAGCACAGATAAAGACAAGAGACATGTTGCATTTTGGTGGCGTAGCAGGGAGATAAGTCTGTGAGCAATCATTTCAGATAAGCACAGTCTGCACGCATTGCCGGCCCTCCCCGGTCCCGCTCGTCTCTGGTTGGCCCAGAGCCAGCTCTGGCCCGCCCTCGTTGATTGCGCACTGTCCGGAGAGCAAGCCTTGAAGTGGGTGGGGTATTCACTTGACGTGGGTGGGCAGTTCTTACCGAAAAGCTCAGAATGCGAATTTTTGGAAAAAACGAAATAAATACTGAGTTTTCATGTGTTTTTTCACTACAGTTAGCAAGTTAAGCATATAAACACACGTTTCCGATCATTTTTATGCACTCAAAAGTAGTTTTTAGATGAAAATAGAGTGCTTTTAGGTGCGCTGGCGAAATTTACGAGCGGACTTCCGGTTTGCGAATTTTTGGAAAAAACGAAATAAATACTGAGTTTTCATGTGTTTTTTCACTACAGTTAGCAAGTTAAGCATATAAACACACGTTTCCGATCATTTTTATGCACTCAAAAGTAGTTTTTAGATGAAAATAGAGTGCTTTTAGGTGCGCTGGCGAAATTTACGAACGAGCGGACTTCCGGTTTGCGAATTTTTGGAAAAAACGAAATAAATACTGAGTTTTCATGTGTTTTTTCACTACAGTTAGCAAGTTAAGCATATAAACACACGTTTCCGATCATTTTTATGCACTCAAAAGTAGTTTTTAGATGAAAATAGAGTGCTTTTAGGTGCGCTGGCGAAATCGCAGTTGATGACTCAACACGCAGCTAGTCACGCCCTCTGGTCTCGCCCCTACACGAAGCAGTCCAGCCCCTGCTGCAAACAACGAATCAAATGTGAGCAGTAAATGACGTGAACTGGGCCCGTCGGGCCGCGGTCCGATGGAACCACGGAGGAGATGGTTCCATGACGAGGGCGGAGTCGGGGAAAAAAAGGAAAATGCGAACATGCAGAACCCGGGTTATAAGCAGGGAGGAGCCAGGGAGAGCCGGGGAGGGCCGGCAAATGCGTAAACGGCTACAGAGACCTCTAGGGGGGGCGACAGTTCTCCAACAGCTTCAGACTCCAGGAGAGGTTTGCAGTCAGCCTTTTTTCAAGGTTGCTTGTGTCCCGATTAGATTAGTTGCATTATTTATTTTTCAGGGCAGGCTACAGTGTACTCCGACTGCAGCCTTGAGTCCAGGTGCCGTCTGGGTCCAAATCGCCGAATCATGTGAGGTTTCATTTGATCCGAGCTACAGGTCCCCGTCTGCCCTCTGATGTAGCCCGGACGGCTGTAAACGAGTCCCAAAACGCACTGCAGGTCCGCGGCTGTCCACCACTGTTCCCACCGTGCGATTCAGCTCGAACAACAGCTGGTTCATTGAGATCACAGCCCGGATCAAAGAATCTTGTTGAGCAGGAAGTTTCGCCAGCGCGTTGATCGCCGCGGTAGTCTTCCTCAGCTTCCAGTAGCAGAACCCTCCGCCTAAGCCAAAAAGCAGAGCACCTGCTACCATAATTCCAATTATCCACAGATCTTCCACGTCCTCGACTGAAAGAACGGTCAGACACATTAACTTCCACTCGCCCCACAAGTCCATAATGTAGCCCACCGCATGCGTGTCGAGGGGGCACGCCGGTTCTCCTGGTCCGGAGCGCTTCGTGGAAAAAAATGTATCGATAGAGGAGACAGCCCACGCAATTAAATCCATTTCCAAATTGCTTCGAGTGAGTGCTGAAGAGTTGCAGACAAGACAAAAATGCAAAAGCAGGGAGGAGGAAAACTTTAGGAGAGGAGCAGAAAGAGAAGCGACCTGCTTCGCCAAGAGCCGGAAGTACCTAGGTATCGGTTCGGTTGAAGTGAACTCTGGCGCAGTTCGAATGCAATGTGAATGCAAGCGGACCGGAGACCACTCCAAAAGTAGGAAGTGGACTACAGTGCAGGGCATTCTGGCTAAATACAACCAAAACACATGCTCATACCTCATACAAAGCTGTTTCAGCCGCCTTATGTGAACAACAACATTCTCCATGATCTTCTGCCTCATCTTCCGCTCACGCTGAGCCCAGTGCAGTGTGAATGCAAACCGCACCAGCTGAAATGTAAACAAATGTTCTGAATATTGGTCCCCAATCGAACTGCGTCTACCAGACTGTCAGGTGGGAAAACGGCCCAAAGCACTGATTAGATTCTACAGATTCAGATTAGCTTTGTAGAGATGTAGTGGAGTGCTGTATGAATATGTGTGTGGGTGGTAGAGGGCACAGACTGTGTTGTAAAGCTCTTTGAGTATCTTGATTAGATAGAAAGACGCTATATAAGTACAGTCCTTTTATCATTCAGAGCTTATCATTTAGTAAGCAGACACAGTTGGGCTGAAACCTTAACAGAAAATGTCCATTTCTGTGTGCAATGCTTACATAGCACTCTGGATTAAACTATTTTGTTACTTTATACAGTATTTGCCAAGTCTTAAGTGGTAATTTTAACGTCGTGTTTAATGTGTGTCTCAGATGCTGGGGCTTGATGGCTCCCTAGTTTTCTTGGTAAGTATGGACTCTCTCTTTTATACTATGGTACTCTCTCACACACAGTTACTGTTGCAGACAGGTAGAAAGTACAGATAATAAATCGTGATATCCTTGGTGTATGTTTCTTTTATAGGAGCACGTATTCTGGGTGGTATCTCTTAACACGCTCTTCATCCTGGTTTTTGGTGAGACTATATCAAGTTATTGCCTTTTGACAGATTTTTAATGCTCTCAGTCTACTTGAATTGAGAATTTAGACTTGTTTCACTTTTCAGCAATGTCTTCTTTTTCTACTCTAAAAGCTCTGACTTAATGTCTGCATTTCCCTCTAGCTTTTTGCCCATATCACATTGGACATTTTTCAGTAGTTGGACTGGGCTTTGAAGATT
>JBBPBX010008628.1:14971-30732 GCA_038048925.1 Garcialebias charrua
CTTAAAGTTTGATAAACAGATCAGTTCTGTTGTCAAGACCAGCTTTTTCCAGCTCCGTCTGCTCTCTAAAGTCAAGTCATTTCTCAGCCGTGGTGATCTGGAGAAGGCCATCCATGCCTTTGTGACCTCCAGACTTGACTATTGTAATGCTTTGTATGTTGGTATTAATCAATCCTCCATCTCCCGTTTACAGCTTGTACAGAACTCTGCCGCGCGCTTTTTGACCAACACACGAAAATATGAACACATCACTCCTGTCCTGTCCTCTCTACACTGGCTCCCGGTTCAGTTCAGGATACAGTTCAAGCTGCTGCTGTTTGTTTTCAAAGCTCTGAATGGACTTGCACCTCTCTACATCTCAGAACTTTTGAAAGCCCATCAGCCCGGCAGAGCTTTACGATCTGCCAGTCAACACCTGCTGGAGGTGCCTCGCTCAAGGTACAAACAATGGGGAGACCGGTCATTTTCTGTTGCCGGCCCAAAAGCCTGGAACAGCCTCCCCCTTGAGCTGCGTGCCACCTCTGATCTGACTCTGTTCAAAACCAGACTGAAGACCCACTTGTTCAAAAAAGCTTTCAGTGTGTAACTTTTATTACTTTTGGTATTTTAGTATGTAGCATTTTTTATTTCCATTGCCTTCTTTTATTACTGTTGTTTTTTATTCTATTTTCACTGATTTATTGTTCCAGTTTATTCATCTTTTTATCCTGTTAAGCACCTTGGTCAATGCAAGGCATTGTAGGAAGGTGCTATACAAATAAAGTTTATTATTATTATTATTATAAAACGGACAATAAAAACGATAGTATAATAGTTGTGACATCACGACCAGGTTTGGTAATACACGTAATGAGAAATTGCATCACCTCAAATAGCTATGTTAAATAAAAAAATTTAAAATAGCTACGCTAAAGCTAAGCTAACAACCATTAAACACCGCGTTTTTAAAAAAAAAATCAGCTTGCGCGAAACGTGTGTGTTACTGGTTCTGTATTAATTCATATCACTAATGACAAAACTGTTTTTTTAATCAGATAATGAATGCGCTTTTTCACGCAGAACGTTAGCTTGCTGAGCTAGCTGCTAACAGGGCAGCGTCAAAAACAGGCCCGGTCACATGACCAGCTCGCTCTCTGTTATCTCCCGCTGTCTCTGTGTTTCAGCCTCTAAGATCAGATACACGTTTACATGGGCTAACTTACCCGAATTTTTAACTTTTATGACTTCTGTCGAGCCTGTGTTGGAGCGCGCAGTGTTGACGTCTCCCCCTCCCTGCCTGCTCGGTTTTGCTCCGCTCGGCTCACTCCCAAGTCACGTGACCAGTCAAATCGCAGCCTGTGCGATTAGAGAATCGTGTTTTAACATATTGCGAGATTATCGCAAATGCGATTAATCGTTCAGCCCTACTAAGGAGAATGAAAGTTACTACTGTAACTACGGTTCTATGAATCCCGGATGACCGCCAGAGGCGGCGCTTAGCACTGAATGAGCATTCTTGCGCATGCGCAAGCAGAGTACAAATGACAACAACGTCACCCTGTGACCTGCCGGAGACCCACGTGACTATATAGGCACGTGGCACCCGGCATACGATCCCCCAAACTTCTTGCGAAAGCAAGGATTCCGAGGGACTAAGCACTCTGGCGGTCATCCGGGATTCATAGAACCGTAGTTACAGTAGTAACTTTCATTCTATTTCATCCCTCCTGACCACCAGAGGCGGTGCTTAGCACTGAATGACTTATGCAAACATGGTCACGAGGAACCGGCAACGTTCAAGGAACGACTACCACGCCACTCACCATAATGTGATGGAAAGGTATGTTGCTCCAGAACTCCTTGCAGGGGATGGGGCGCAGCCACATTCACCTTGTAAAACCGAATAAAAGTACTTGGTGATGTCCAAGAGGTTGCGCGACATATATTGTCCAACGGTACCCCTGTCATGAGCAAACGAGGTCAACAGGCCCCTCGTAGAATGGCACTACACTCCCGCCAGCAGTGGTCGGTCCTGCAAGGCATAAGCCTTGGAGATCAAATCCACAACCCAGTGTGCCAATCATTGCTTAGAAAGTGCCTGACCTTTCCGTGAGCCAGCGTAATAAACAAAAAAGGCCACTCGTCCTCCAGAAGGGTGCCGTAGCATCGATATATGCCTCAAGGGCACGAACAGGGCACAGATGTTCAGAAGAACCTCCGGTGTCAAACCGGGCAAGATGGAGCGGTTGGGTATTACCTGCTGGCAGGGACACTTAAGGCATAAATGCCACATCAGGCCACAGCGTGACACCTGAGCCATTAGGGTTCCACTGGCAGCAGGGCTCGGCTATCAAGAGAGCCTGCAACTCCCCCACACGTTTTGTGGAAACCATCGCCAAAAAAGGGACGTCGTCTTCAATGAGAGCCATTTGAGGTCCGCAGATGCCAGGGGTTCAAATGGGAGGGACCGAAGAGCCTTAAGCACCAGAGAAAGGTCCCATGCTGGTGCCACAGGGCAGTTGGGTGGGTGCAAACGCCAAGCACCTCTCAACAACAGTGCAATATCCTTG
Source organism: Garcialebias charrua (assembly GCA_038048925.1). Lineage (NCBI taxonomy): Eukaryota > Metazoa > Chordata > Actinopteri > Cyprinodontiformes > Rivulidae > Garcialebias > Garcialebias charrua. The sequence goes on from JBBPBX010008628.1 coordinate 17,521, forward strand.
TCTCGGCCCACCGAACAACAAATCAGACCGATATGCCAAAGGGAAATGGCAGCCACATATACCTTCAAGGTAGATGGGAACCGTCCTCGATCCATTAATGCTTGCAGGAAGGTCAGTATGTCAGACTGAACAATGCACCGGATCCTGCCCTTTATCGCGGCACCAGGTTACAAAAGCCACCCACTTATTAGCATAGATGGCCCGCGTGGATGGCGCCCACGCATTAGCCATTGTACGTCCCACTGACCAGCTGTATCCTGAAAAAATGGGCCCTAGCTCTGCAGGGGCCAGATCCAGAGCTGGAGTCAGTCGGTTCGGGGTGCAAAACCCAACCGTCCACCTGGAAAAGAAGATCCCTCCCGGAAGGGGAGACGTATCGGTGAGCCGGAGCTGGGATCACTCAGTAGAGGGAGCCAGTCCTCACTGGCCAGAGGGAGGCCACCAGCAGAACCTTGTGCCTCTCCTGACGAACCCGTAGGAGGGACCGAGATAGAAAATCTGCCGGCATGTCCTGTAGCCCCGGGACGCAGGTTTCTCAGAGGCTGGTCAAGCACGGTGTGGATCAGAGCTTTGTTCTCCTCGGTTCTGGAGGTTCGAGGAGTTGGTGTTTGCTGCACTCACCTCCAGTCTCTGCCGCTTATTCAGCATTTTCCTCTGAGCTTCAGTGAAAAACTCTTCAGCCTCTCTCCGTTCGCGGTCCTGGTCCTCCACCAGAGACGGAGCAGTCCAGGTCAGGAGTCGTCGAGGCAAGCACAACAGTGTCCTCAACCTGGTTCGCCCCTGGTGGTTGATGTGAAAAACCACGGTGGTGTCGTCTGACCTCACCAGCACATGTTTCCCCTGCAAGCCTGGAAGAAGGTTCCGAAAGGCCAGAAGCATAGCCTGCAATTCCAGGACATTGATGTACTTCCTGTTTTGTCGCTGGGGCCATGTCCCCTGTGCCATGCGACTCCACCAGGTTGCACCCCTGCCCGTGGAGGATGCATCCGTAAACACGACTTCACGGTGGCATGGGAAGGAACCGAGCGGGACCCCCACTGTCATAAACATCCTCACTCTCTATTCGGACAGAGATTGAAGACACTGAGGGCCCACCCGAAGTTTCCTGAGACGATGAGTGTGTTGTGAGGAGTCTAAATCCAAGCCGTTCAGCCAAATCTGAAGGGGCCGTAATGACCGCAGCCCCAGGGGCACTATGGCGGATGCAGCTGTAAACATCCCTAGAAGTCGAAGACACGGCATCAAAGGCGGTTCCATGCTATGCCTGAAGTCTGGGAGCATGTTCAATATACCGTTAACCCGCTGGGGTGACGGGCAAACAGTAATTGAGATGGAGTCCATGGTAATGCCCAGAAAGCTGGTCTCCTGTGAGGGAGTCAGATTGTTCAGTACCTGCGCTTTCACTGGGTCGCAGATCATAGTCATCCTGACTCGGCCAGGGACGGGTGGCCGGCGGCGGAATTGAAGACGATACCCCCGGGACAGGGTGTGGGAACCCCAGTAGTTGAGTTGTCCCGGGTTAAAACAACCGTCCACCAGCCCAAGGCATCATCTGCGGGCTCCCTGACCCATTGAAGGCCTGGGAGGGCGCCAGTTAGACTATGCCGCTCGAAAAGAGTGAGATGGCCTAGCCCCAGCTGGGTCATGAGCCTAACTCCTCTGACCTGGAGCAGGTCTCTGGGCCGATCTCCGACCCCGCATTCGGTCCCGAGGCTCAATGGGAAAAAAGAGATGGAAACAAGGACCTCTGAGGGACCCGCTACCATCCAAGTGTCAGCCGGTTGGCGATCACGTCTGTGAAGCCCTGCCAGCTGCTGCCTTGTCCGAGACGCCTGAGCTGTACGGTCCAAGGCGTCCAGTGCAGCAGAGCCAAAAAGTTCCCCCGGAACCACAGGTAGGTCCTGGAAGGTTCTTCTATAAGGTTCAGTGAGTGGTGACTGAGCCAGCCAGACCTGGCGACGAGCACACACCAGCGTGGAGAGTGTTCGGCCAATCTCCCTAGTCATAAAGGCAAAGGCCTACAGAGATGCATCAACCAGACCTTTTGTGGGGTGGTCCATTGGAACAGATTCCAAAGAGGAAGACGGGACCAGCTTAAGATGAGAAAGGGAGTTCCCAATCCGGCCCATGCAGGCCCCAGAATCATAGGCCCTGCAGAGAAGGTCGTCATACGGCACTGTGGCCATGGACAACGTGCATTGGGCCGTAAGGCCTCGTCAAGTGGGACGATAAGAGAGGCAATGCTCGGTTCCACCGTAGGCATCTACTCCAGGCCAGCCTTAGTTGCCTCCTGAATGGTTGCCAGGACCCTACCATCCCTTGTCAGATGCGAAAACGCCCTGGTGTCAGACCAGCAAGCTTGTAGTTCCCGTATATACTCCTCCAAGAGAGGAACCCAAAAGGGCCATCTCCGATGTACGGCGCTTAAAAAATGTGCTTGAAGCTGCAGGCTGGGCCTGAGGGACACCAATCTGTAGGCGGGCAAGAGCCATTCGAATGGCGGCTGCCACGGACTCCTCCGTATTGTCCTAGGAGGCAATGGAGTCAGACCCAGAAGCCCAGGAGCCTAGCTCCGGAGGTCCTCTAGAAATGTGTGCCAGAGGCCGTCACCGAAATTGCATTGTCACCAGTGACCGATGCTTCATCTCGCTCGGGAGGGAGCGCCTTGTCCCGGCCATTATCAGTCTGAAAGGACTGGAGGAGGGCCTTCATGTGGGCCAGCTCGGTAGTAAGGTGATCCACTCCCGTGGGCAACCTCTCCATATCGGACCGTCTGGCTCGCTTCGTCGGACACGAAGGTGCAGCCACAGCAGGCCGTTTGCACATCGCCTGACCCGGCAGCAATGGCCTATGTAGTGCAGCACCTGCTCCGTCGGTAGGCCGCTCCAGCGCAGCCAATCAATCCAGTCTTACCGACCAGTGCATGACGATACAGTTGGGGCAAACGTTATCCGACAGCGCCTCCCGGAGATGCCCCACACAGAGACAGGAGGGACACAAGTCATGCCCGTCCTCGGGCTGAAGCGGCGTCAGACAGGTCGAGCAACACAAATTTTCCAGAATCATACCTGAGAAGCGTGAACAGTCTGTCACCAACCGGAGTCGAGCACGAGCAGAAAACGCCACTGGCAACTCCGTTAGTAGGGGAAAAACAAACGTATACAATACAATACAATCAGGAAGATTAACTCGACACGAGCAGTAAATGCCACTGGTGAGTCAGATATACAATCAGGAGGATTAACTCAAACACGAGCAGTAAATGCCACTGGTGAGTCAGATACACAATCAGGAGGATTAACTCAAACACGAGCAGTAAACGCCACTGGTGAGTCAGATATACAATCAGGAAGATTAACTCAACACGAGCAGTAAACGCCACTGGTGAGTCAGATATACAATAAGAAGGATTAACTCAAACACGAGCAGTAAATGCCACTGGTGAGTCAGATATACAATAAGGAGATTAACTCAACACGAACAGTATATGCCACTGGTGAGTCAGATAACAATCAGGAGGATTAACTCGAACATGAGCAGTAAATGGCACTGTTTAGTTGAAATAAACGGCCAACAGAAAGTGCTCAACGCCAGCGAAAACGTTACAGGTGAGTCAGATAAAGCGAGTAGAACGAAAAAATTAACTCCATGCGGGTAGAAATGCCACCGTAGAGTTGAATAAACAAGCAATAGAAAACTCACATGAGCGAAAACGCTACAGGAGAGTTAAACAACCAGAACGGAAAATGAACTCAATGTGGGCAGAAACGCCACCATAGAGTTGAATAACAAGCAATAGAAAACTCACACGAGCGGAAACGCTACAGGTGAGGTAGATAAACAACCAGAACGGAAAATTAACTCAATGTGGGCAGAAACGCCACCGTAGAGTTGAATAAACAAGCAACAGAAAACTCACACGAGCGGAAACGCCACAGGTGAGTTAGATAAACAACCAGAACGAAAAATTAACTCAATGTGGGCAGAAACGCCACCGTAGAGTTGAATAAACAAGCAACAGAAAACTCACACGAGCGGAAACGCCACAGGTGAGTTAGATAAACAACCAGAACGAAAAATTAACTCAATGCGGGCAGAAAACGCCCCGGAGAGTCAAAAAAAAGTTAAACTTGCCAGTTGTCGCAGATCTGGTAAAGGTGAAAACAGCTCGTGCAGCCCTTGGAGGGCACCTTAGCCGCTTCTCCGACCAAACACGGTCACGTGGCTACCAGCAACAAGCAGTTTAGGAAAGCGGTGGTCCACACAGAAGCAACCAGCTTCACACGACCACACGCCTGTACTCAACATACAAACCTGCGCGCGAGAAGAATGAAGGGATCGTATGCCGGGTGCCATATGCCTATACAGTCTAGAGTCACTTGGGTCCCCGGCAGGTCACGGGGTGACGTTGTTGTCATTTGTACTCGCCCTGTGCATGCGCACAAATGCTCATTTAGTGCTAAGCACCGCCTCTGGTGGTCAGGAGGGATGAAATAGAACCTCAACATCTTTATTTCTGCCACTTCCAGTTCTTTCTCATGTCTTTTTGTCAATGACACCGTCTCCAGAAAATACAATATACAGTAGCTGGTCTCATCAGTGTCTTGTAAACTTTTCCTTTGACCTTTGCTGACACCTTTTTGTCACAAATCACTCCTGAAACTTTTCTCCATCCACTCTATCATGCCTGGACTCTCTTTTTCACCTCTTTACCACACTCCTCATTATCCTGGACAGTGGACCTCAAGTACTTGAAGTCCTGCACCTTTGTGACCTTTGATCCTTGTAGCCTCACTGTTCCACCAGCCTCCCTCTCATTCACACACATGTACTCTGTCTTACTACGGCTGACTTTCATTCCTCTTCTTTCAAGTGCATACCTCCACCTCTCCAAGTTCTCTTCCACATGTTCCCTGTTCTCACCACATATCACAATGTCATCTGCAAACATCATAGTCCATGGGGATTCCTGCCAAACCTAATTTGTTAGTCGGTCCATCACCAGAGCAAACAAGAAGAGGCTCAGAGCCGATCCTTGATGCAATCCCACCTCCACCTTGAAGCTATCTGTCACTCCTACAGCACATCTCACCACCGTCTCGTTGTCCTCATACATGTCCCCGTATACAACCATCCAATGCTGTCTGACCATGCTCTCCCCTACCACTAGAGCCGTTATGGAGTGTAATAATAATGTGCAGGTATTGTCATCATTGTATGTTTTCATACAATGGCGAAATTGGCTCTACATTTAATCCATCCACCACCAGCGGAGCAGTGGATGACCTTTGGAGGCGCCCGGGGAGCGACTGGGGATGGGGTGTCCTGCTCAGAGACACCACAAGATGTGCAGTGACCGGGGATCGAACCCGGGGCTTTCGCGTTCCGAGTCAGCTGCCCTGCCCCTACACCATCTCGACCCCCTGTAATGGAAAACCAGCGTAGTGCGTACCGTGCTGAACAGAGTTGAGCCAAGTCAAACCGTGCTTTAGTGGCACTAGTGACAAAGGGGCATTACTGTCATCCAGGAAATCATCTCATGACTGGTGTTAGATATTCTGTGTAGATTATTTTATGTTAAAAGAAAACTGACCAGTTTGTTTTGGTCTCTTTCTCTACCGTTTCTCTGTAGAAGTGCTACGACAGTAAACCTAGAATCATCAGTAAGCGATTCACTGACAATCCAACCATCTGCTCTAACTTAGACGTCCATCACAACTTTGATGCTAATAAGTGAGTGTGTAGCTTGTCCATCTTAATTTTAGTTTTAGCTGTTATTCTTCCAATCAAGCCCTCTTAACTCTTCCCTTCTCCCCGTCAGGTGCTTGGCATTCATGGTGAGGACCCACAATATTAACTACAATAAGGTCCGCCCTCTCAGCATCCTGTGCCATCTGGATTTGTGCCGCCACTCCATACGATACGGCTGCCAGCTGGAGGACAGCTGTCAGTTCGCCCACTCCATCATAGAGCTTAAAACCTGGAGGGTTCAGCGACGTACAGGTGCAGTCTTATCACACATAATGTGTACAATGGTTTGTCTTTGGTTGTAGGGAAAGTCTGGACTTGTTGAATATTTAGAAAAGACTAAGAGAAATGCTAATAAAATGTCAAAACTAACATTGTAACATGCAGAGGTTCATCTATGAGAACGCAAACAGCTGAGGCTGTGTCCTCTGAAGATTAATCTCGTGTTGTGGGGCAGAGGTTGTTTGTCTTTATTACACCTGTACGGTTCAGTCATCTAAATGTGCATGTCAGAAAAACAAAAAATGAATTCTTAATTTTTTTTAAAAAAATTGTACGTAATTTGATTGCATTTCACTTTAAAAAAAGTTCTCAACTAGCACTAGCTTGTTTTGCCTTAAAGTATGCTGGTTGTTTTAACTATGGCCAGACCATTAAGGTGGGCCATAATGATTTTGCCTGTTTGTATACCTGTTAGCAAAATAGCTTATGAACCACTCCACAGATTATAATAAAACTCTCAGAAATTAATCATTGAATGTACATTTACAACTGATTAACTTCTGAAGATAGTTCAATACAAGATGGCCTCTGCAGCTAATCGACATTAGCCAAAACAAAAATTGCTATGATTCAGTCAATTTGACAGATATTTTTGACATAAATGGGGCAGTAGTATCAGAGTCATTCCCAATATATACCTTGATCAGATTGGTTTAAAACTTTGGCATCTAATACGATATGAAATATTGGGCGAAATGCATAAAAAAAAAAAACTGGACCCTTCATTTACCCTATGCTTTTGTTAGAGGTGAAAATTTAAACATACTTTACCTGTTCAGAATAAAGCAGCCTTTGTAGTTTACCCCTATTTAGTAAATTTTTTACAAAGACTGAGTTAAAGCATTTAGATAAATAGACAGTAACAACCTCAGCCTGTTCAAATGATCGCAGTTTCTCATATTTTTCTCATACACTTTTATGTCAGGATGTTTCAGTTTTTATTTTGCTGTCTATTGTTTGAGGTACTAAATCCAAATAAATTAACATAAAAAACAGTCATTTATTTTATAACGGGACCAAAAATATTATCTTTTAGATATTTGCTTCCCTAGTTATTTAGAGTCAGTCAGAGTCAGAGTCAGAGAGTCTTTATTGTCATTTGCACCGCATGTGGTACATGAGATGAAAACGAGATTATGTACACGAGGTCCCAGTTACATCCAACAACAAATGAAAGAGAAAAACAGTAATAACATCGAGAACTAACTAAGAAAAACATCAACTAGTAATACACTAAGCCTAATATAGTGGGAATAAACAGCAGCACGAACATGAGTTTGTATGAGCAGATGGTCACAGATGGTCACAGATGAACACAGCAACAAGAAAACATATCAGCATCACCATGATGTGATATTTTGCAGTGTTTATTTTAATTTTATTTTTATTTATTCATGAGTCTAACAGCCTCAGGGTAGAAGCTGTTCCTCAGTCTAGTGGTTCTACACTTGATGCTCCTCAACCTCCGTCCTGAGGGGAGTGGGGCAAAGAGTGAGTGTGCTGGATGAGTGAGGTCTTTCATGATACAGGTGGCTCTTTTCCTGCATCTAGAGGTGTAAATGTCTGTGATGGTGGGGAGACTGACTCCAACAGACTTCTGTGCAGCCTTCACCACTCTCTGCAGAGCTTTTCTTTCTTCAACTGTGCAGCCTCCATGCCACACGTTGATGCTGGAGCACAGGATGCTCTCCACTGCACACCTGTAGAACGAGGTGAGAACTGGGCTGCTCAGGCCGGCTCGTCTCAGCCGTCTGAGGAAGTAGAGTCTCTGATGACCTTTCTTGATCAGGCTGGTGGTGTTGTTGCTCCAGCTGAGGTTATCATTCAAGTGTACACCCAGGTATTTGTAGCTGGAGACCACTTCCACTGCAGACCCACCTATTATCAGTGGGGCATGGGTGTGTTTGTTCCTTCTGAAGTCCACAATCATCTCCTTTGTCTTCTTCACATTCATGTGAAGATTGTTCTCTTTGCACCAGCTCTCCAGATGTTCCACCTCCTGTCTGTAGCTGGACTCATCATTGTTTGTGATGCATCCCACCACCGCTGTATCATCTGCAAACTTAACAATATGACAGCCTGGAAGTGTGGCTGTACAATCATATGTGAGCAGAGTGAACAGAAGAGGGCTCAGCACACATCCTTTACATTTTCTTATAATAAAATAGGTGTCTAGGGGGAAAAACCCTCAGTTTGCTTTAATTTGACGATGACAGAGATGAAGACTTGAGTTTTTATTTCCATAGTTCTGGAAACATACACTTTAAATATGAATGAAAATACTTGCATCATTTACACATAACTTTAATAATAATAATAATGAATTCAATTTATAACGCACTTTTCATTAGTGAAAATCTCAAAGTGCTACACACATTGAATGCTACACACATTCATACACCGGTAGCGATGCAGACTACCATGCAAGGTGCTTTCCAGTCCTACCTACTTTGTACTGCTCTGCACTGCAAATAGCACGTGGTGACAGTTAAATAAATTATGTTTCATAAGGAATTTAAAATGGTTTTAATCTGTTTGTTTCAGGTATCAGCCCCGATGAGATTGTGAAAGTATCCATGAAGCATCATGAGAAGCAGGAACAGAACTTCAGGAAGGAAAACGAAACAAGAGTAAGAACACATTTATTTATTTATTTATTTATTGTAGAAACAATATATGTATCTGAGCTGTTTGTTCCAGATCAACCAATTTTCATACATAATTAATTAATATCACCTCACTTATATAAAATCATTAAATTTTCATAAAATTGTGCTTTGGCAGTTCACTTGTCCTCCCTAATATTTGTGAGTGGTGCTATGAGCTGAAAACCTATTAGCAGTTTTTTTTTTTGGTATTCTTGACAGCTTATTAAAAATATCAGTTATTTAAAATAAATAAACTGAATTGAATAAAAACTTGTGTTAACTAAAGGAAGGTGTTGACTTTTTCTCTTAAGTTAGTTGTGAGAACAGTGAACACTTGCTATTTCCCTCTTCATCAATTCTTTCATTGTAGCAGCTGCAAACTGACGACTGCACACGTGAACTAACTTCCTCAGTTTACATAAAAACAGCCAAACAAAGAGTTTGGTGTTGTTGTTACGTTAAAAACATTTTTTCTTATGGACTCGCAGCAGTTTGAAAGTGTTGACTGGCTGAAACTAGAAACATCATGATTTGTTTACTTTTTAAATAAATTGTCAAATTGTACAAGTCTTTCATCAATTTAGCAATCTCTACTTAAATTGATAGTTCATATCTCTTGAAGTGAGTTTTCTGGCATTGCTATGAACAGTTAATATCTTACCTGTTGTAGATAGCTCTTTGGTCTCTGGAGAAATAGTTTAACTTTGACAGGATTGATGAGCTAAAATCCAGTGTAAGTGAGACATAGGTCGCTGATGCCTTCAAACAACTCAAGTCAAAAAATTTACATATACAGGTAGTCCCCGACTTACGAGCGAGTTCCGTTACGAGTATCTCGTAAGATGAAAAACTCGTAAGTCCGACAACGCACGTGCTATCTCGTAAAACCGGAACAGCGCTCGTAAATAGGAAAAAAGACGCCAAAGTGCCTTAGTGCCAACTGCAGCTGTACTTTTAGTTATTTTCATCACAGAAACAGCATACTGTACTGTACAGTACAAAACAGATAAATAAAAATATAATTTCTTACTTTGAGCTGATCAAGCTTGTCTCGTCTGTTAGCACGTCCGAGCATGTCGGGGCTCCATACATTCTGCTGCTCTAACGTCGTCCAAACTGTTTAGAGGAAGGACTGTTAGCTTGTTAAGTCCATACATTTGAAGCCATAAAAGGAGTTTACTTTAATAAACTTACCGAAAGCCGTTTCTCCGCGGTGTTCGTTCATCCAAAACAAGCTGACCGCGTGAGCTGTTGTTAGCCACCGCCATTAGGCCTGCACTCATTAGCTCCGTGCTAACGAGTCCATCCATCCAAAAAAGGCTGTCGGAGCTGCTTCTCCACGTTAGCTGAATGTCCATCCAACATCTTAGGCTGCTAGGCGGACATCGAGGCGAGCTCCCGGCCGCCGGTTCGGTTTGGTTCTGGTGGGGGTCCGCTTAGCATTTAGCCTAGCCTTAGCTTAGCCGATGGGCTAATGTTGTCGCGCGGCGCTTTTTAAGAGCGATCGCGGAGGATCGCGGCGGTTGCTCCACAACAGACACATCCACAAAGTTCACAGAGAGTTTCCAGCTCATTTATCTGTATGAGGCAACCTCTGATCGCACGCACGGTCCTAAAAAGCCAGCAGCTCCCACCCAGCATGTCCGCCAGCTCCCGGTCCCGGGATGTCGGATTGGTAGCTCCGCTCGTTGCCTGTCAGGCGGCAGGGCAGTGGGAGCTCCGCTTAGGTCCGCTTGTTATATTTCAGGCGGGGGGAATTTGGGAGCGATCGCTAATACAGTACAGAATACACTAAAAATTGAAATAAAACATAAAAATAACAATTATACTTTATTTATAAAGCCATTTAAAACGACCACAGCTGCAACAAAGTGCTGTACACATGAAATTAAGAACATTTAAACACAATTTTTTTTTTTTAATGTCATATTTTTATTAATTATGATAATCTCGTAAATTCGGATCCTCGTAAGTCCATACGCTCGTAAGTCGGGGACTACCTGTACTGCAATTTTATGCTTATTTGTAGTGTAAAACACAGTAGCAGCTACTAGCAGCAGCACATGGGCTGAATGCAGAGGTTCGCACTCTGCTGGAAGCCAGGAACACTGCCTTCAGGTCTGGAGACTCGCTGGAGCTGAGAAGGACCAGGAAAGAGCTGGTTGCTGGTATCAAGGGGGCCAAGGCCACATATGCACAGAAGATCGAGGGTCAATTCACCTCACAAGACCCACGGAGCATGTGGTGGGGCATTAAGTGCATAACAGATTATAAAAGTCTGAATTAACAATGCCCTGGAGACTCATCTCTGCCTGATGCCCACAACAAGGTCTATGCACACTTTGAAGACCCGAACAGACCACCCAGCACCAGACTCACCTCACCACTGGATGAAGTTTCTCAGTGTGACCTCAGCAGAAGTAAGGAGTACTTTCAGGAAGATCAGCCCTCACAAAGCAACCGGCCCAGAAAACATCCCCGGGAAGGTGTTTGAAGAATGTGCTGATCTTCTCTGCGATGTGCTGGTCGACATCTTTAACTCCTCACTCACCCTGGCGACAGTTCCCACCTGCTTGAAGACCGCCACCATCATCCCAGTCGCAAAGAGCTCTACAGTGACTGGTCTGAATGACTATCGGCCGGTGGCCCTCACCCCGATAGTCGCTAAAGGCTTCGAAAAACTGGTCATGACCCACATCAAAACAAGTGGTGGGGCGGCCGTGGCGTAGTGGTAACGGCAGTCGTCCCTCGATCGGAAGGTTGGAGGTTCGAATCCCGGTTCCCCACACCATGTGTCGTTGTGTCCCTGGGCAAGGCACTTAACCCCGAGTTGCTCCCGGTAGGACTGGATGGCGCCTTGCATGACAGTCTGCCGCTACCGGTGTATGAATGTGTGTATGAATGTGTGTATGAATGGGTGGATGGTTGGTATTGTAAAGCGCTTTGTGGCCCCTCATAGTGGGCTGGAAAGCGCTATATAAATAAGCTCCATTTACCATTTACCATCCATTTACATCAAAACAACCATCAACCCCAACGATGGCCCTCATCAGTACGCACACTGCGAGAATCGATCTACAGAAGACACCATCTCCTCTGTGGTCCACACTGCTCTCACCCACCTGGAGCAGAAAGACTCCTACGTCCCTATGCTCTTTGTGGACTTCACGTCTGCGTCCAATACCATAATCCCCCAAACCCTGATGGACAAACTACTAAGACTAAGCCCCTCCGTTATCAACTGGGTCCTAGACTTCATAACAAACAGAACACAGTCATTGATGGTCCACAACTTCTTCTCCACCATAACCCTTAGCACTGGCTCCCCTCAGGGATGTGTGCTGAGCCCTCTCCTGTTCACTCTGCTCATGTATGATTGTGCAGCTAGCCAGCTACCCATCCAGGCGGTTATATTGTAAAGTTTGCAGATGATACAGTGGTGGTGGGATGCATCACAAACAATGATGAGTCCAGCTACAGGCAGGAGGTGAAACACCTGGAGAGCTGGTACAAGGAGATGACGAAGGAGATGGTTGTGGACTTCAGAAGGAACAAACACACCCACACCCCACTGAACATAAGAGGATCTGCGGTGGAAGTGGTCTCCAGCTACAAGTACTTGGGTGTACACATGAACGATAACCTCAGCTGGAGCAACAACACCACCAGCCTGATCAAGAAAGGTCATCAGAGACTCTACTTCCTCAGACGGCTGAGACGAGCTGGTCTGAGAAGCTCAGTCCTCACCTCCTTCTACAGGTGTGCAGTGGAGAGCATCCTGTGCTCCAGCATCAACGTGTGGCATGGAGGCTGCACAGCTGCAGAAAGAAAAGCTCTACAGAGAGTGGTGAAGGCTGCACAGAAGTCTGTTGGAGTCAGTCTCCCCACCATCACAGACATCTACACCTCCAGATGCAGGAAGAGGACATCTCAAGCTAACGTTAGTGTTCAGTTTTACCGCCTTCACAACATTAGTAGTTGTAGCAAGTGTCCTGTCTGATTGAGCTTCCAGTTTGTGAGGACATCCAGTGTTAGTAACGTTATCTTTGTCGTCCTCAATGAAATGCGTTGTTTGTCTGAAATCTTAACTTCTCTGCAAAGATAAATGAACACTGCTGTGGTCAGTACAAACTAGGCCTTCATCAGACGTTACGGACTGTTTTTAAAATAATGAACATGGAAGGTGTTACTTTGTTTAATTTATATTTTTGGAACACACTTCATAACTTTATGCTGAAAAGTGGAGGATAGAAAATATGAACGCACATTAGGAAGACTGTTTTTATAACCAGTGCACCACTTGTAAACCTACAGTGGGACAAGGTTTAGCGTGGATCTGATTAGCTTAGCTTCATGGTTTCTAACAGCTGTTCTAAATACACAAGCCTCGCTCCATTTGCTGTTTACTTAGATTCTCGGGGGTGGACAAAGCTCAACATTTTTCAGCCATTATATCTGTTATCGGCAATAGCCAAAATTTTCACATTGGCCAGCAGGGCCGGATTAACAACCCCAGGGGCCCCTGGGCACCGAA
>JBBPBX010008628.1:30797-62034 GCA_038048925.1 Garcialebias charrua
TTTACTATATATATATATATATATATATATATATATATATATATATATATATATATATATATATATATATATATTGTATTGACTACTACTATATACTACTGTATTGACTGTATTGTATATATAATACTACTGTATTGACATCATTCAGCAGCAAATCCCATCCATCCATCCATCCATCCTTCATCAGCAAATGATGTCAAACATGAACACTTCTGAAAGAGCAGCAGCTACTGCATTGACATCAATCAGCAGCAAACCAGTAGCAAATCACATCCATCAGAAACATGTTGCAACCATAGTGACACCAGTGCCTTGGTGTGCAGTCCATGCCCACGTGCATGAAAAACAAGTCCATGAGCTCTAAGAAAGCTCGAAGCAGCAGAAAAAGAATTCCCTTACTTTGATTGAAGTGTAGGTAGACAGTCTGTATGATGTTTTTCTCAAGTTCAAACCTGGATCACATGGAACTCAACCATGAATGATGGGGAGCATTTGAGGCCAGGTGTGAGTTCAGGTGTTCTGTTGGGACATGGAACTCAACCATGAATGATGGGGAGCATTTGAGGCCAGGTGTGAGTTCAGGTGTTCTGTTGGGGAGGTCAGCTGCATCCACTTCTCTGCTGTTCCCTGGGACTGCCACCTTTCTTTCTCCTGAGGTGAGACCACCTCACCTCAGGCTGTTTGCAGTCACACATTCCTCATACAGCTCATCCATACATGTTTAGCCTGCCAAAAGGTGTTAAAAAATTCATTAGTGACACATAGCCTAGGTTATGTAGTGATAAATAAATGGAAAAACGTGTATTGTTTATATTTATAAATTTAGCATTGTAGTATGTAAACTACATTTTGAAATGTATTTATTAATTACCTATATGAACTGTGATTTTTTTAAAGATGGACAAGGTTGTATGTTTGCATAGTGTAAAGTAAATGTATTTATTTTTATTTTATTTATTAAAATTCATTCATTTCACTAAAACAAAGTCAACAACTCAATAAAAAATAAAAAACATACATTCAAAATAAAATGAAAGGCAGCAGATGAAGAATAATCTTATAATCTCTGCCCCTTTTTTACCCAAATAAACTCACAACAATGATTTATCAAAGAACAAAATTAATTGCATCACCAAATGTAAGATTACATCATCTTAAACAACTCAAATAAATTCTTATGTTATTTTTCATATTCCTTCAAAAAAAAATCACTTTTAGCAATCTCTTAAATTCACAATTATGTACTTATTTGTACGTGTCAGTTGTACACTTTTGTTTATAACTATCAATAATTAAACATGGTTCACAACTACACTGGAAATTATTGAATTTTTACCTGCCAACCAGGTGAAGACTTTCAGTGATCTTCTCCACTTCTTCTTCAAGGGTTCTCCTGGTTTTGTTACATTTATTATCCGTCCGTCCATCCATTATCTTTACCTGCTTTCTCCTGTGCCCATGTCCAGCACGAAGTTTCTGCCCTGGTGCATGGTTCTGGTGGTCCAGAGCGCCGGAGCTCCGGCGCGCGCCGGGGGCCGTTCTGGATCGTGTACCCAGGCAGGGAGCCTCTTGGTGGGGCTTCAAAGCAGCATGGCCGGCCTGGTTCTCAGTTGAGCTCCGGCGCGCGCCGGGGGCCGTTCTGGATCGTGTACCCAGGCAGGGAGCCTCTTGGTGGGGCTTCAAAGCAGCATGGCCGGCCTGGTTCTCAGTTGAGCTCCGGCGCGCGCCGGGGGCCGTTCTGGATCGTGTACCCAGGCAGGGAGCCTCTTGGTGGGGCTTCAAAGCAGCATGGCCGGCCTGGTTCTCAGTTGAGCTCCGGCGCGCGCCGGGGGACCTTCGGACGGATTTATCTCGGAAACAATGCTTCGTCTGGCGGCCTCGTAGCTGCCGTGTCTTCCGTAAACTGCCAAGACTGGACCAATGAGATGAGCCGGATTCTGTAGTTTCAATCACGTGTGTAAAAGGGCTGTCAGCTCATTGGTCACAGAGCTTCTTCTTCTTCTATTGTTTATTGGCGGTTGGCGAACTTATTTTAAGCACATTACCGCCACCAACCGGACTGAGTGTGTGCATTGCCGTCTGCTCCCAATCATACACGTCATGTCAACAAACTAAAAGACACTTATGAGTTGTTTTTGAAAAACAACTTTTTATTTTATTTGGGTTGGATAATAAGGAAAATTGAGGACAAAGCATTGTTTTATCTACGTCTAGCGACAATAAAAAAATAAAATAAAAAATAAAAAATTTCTGCCAGGCTGAACTGCTCACTCCTGGCCAGCAGAGGGCCCCATTGAGCTGTCGGGCCCCTGGGCACCCGCCCGGTGTGCCCGTATTATAGATCCGGCCCTGTTGGCCAGGCTCTAATGTGAATATTCACATGAACTGAGATTTGAGATAAAAGATTTATGATGGCAACGATCCACTATGGTCACTGTTTGGACTAGCCATTTGCTCATCGATCTACTCAAAACTAAATTCTAATTTTTAAAACTGAGGTTCTTCAAAGAGCTATCTGCAACGTGTAAGATATTAATTGTTCATAATGTTTCCAAAGAACTCCCATTTAATTTGCTTGATTTTTTTTTTATCCGTCAAATTTAAAGCTGTTTTTATTTTTGTTTTGCTCTTGAATTCTATTCCGTCAACTGTTTTTTTTTTGTTGTTGTTTTTTTTGTTTAAGGAATATTGTTTATATTTGATATTATTAATTGAATTAGACTAAACTGCTAATATAGACCAACTCAAATCTTGTAAACAAACCTTGTTTTGTTCTCTATGTTCATGCTCTTCATTATTTCAGTGTATGCAGCTGTCTTCTGGAGGGGGTGGAAGCAAATCAAAAGGAGGTGGAGGAGCTGGGAAGAATCTTGATATGAAGATGAAATTTGTGTGCTCTCATTGCTGGCGGGACGGCCTGATCAGCGAACCAGATAAAGCTCTGAAATACTGCAACGCTAAAGCCAGACACACGTGAGTGCGAATTCAATTCTATTGTCTCTATACAAGTTTGATCAATATGCCGGTGAAGATTCTCAGTCATCCAGGACATGGTAAATTCAAAAAAGTTCAAGACAAAAACAACTGGACTTTGTAACAGAAGACCTTTCGCTTCTCTTCCAAGAAGCTTTGTTAATTCAAAGAACAGGGAGTGTGGGGTTCAAGTTATAAAACTGAGGTACACTACATCGCCAAAAGTATTCGCTCACCTGTCTTGACTCACATATGAGCTTTAGTGACATCTCATTCCTAATCCATAGGGTTCAGTATGACGTTGGTCCACCCTTTGCAGCTAGAGCAGCTTCAACTCTTCTGGGAAGACTGTCCACAAGGTTTAGGAGTGTGTTTATGGGGATTTTTTTACCATTCTTCCAGAAGTGCATTTGTGAGGTCACATACTGATGTTGGTCGAGAATGCTTGGCTCTCAGTCTCCGCTCTAATTCATCCCAAACGTGTTCTATCTGGTTGTCAGGACTGTGTGCAGGCCAGTCAAGTTCATCCACACCAGACTCTGCCATCCATGTCTTTTTGGACCTTGCTTTATGCACTGGTGCACAGTCATGTTGGAAGAGGAAGGGGCCAGCTCCAAACTGTTCCCACAAAGTTGGGAGCATGGAATGGTCCAAAATGTCTTGGTGCTGAAACAGTCAGAGTTCCTTCACTGGAACTAAGAGGCCAAGCCCAGCTCCTGAAAAACAACCACACACCTTAATCCTCCCTCCACCAAACTTTACACTTGGCACAACTGAGTCAGACAAGACGTTCTCCATGGCAACCGCCAAACCCAGACTCGACCATCAGATGGCCAGATGGAGAAGTGTGATTCGTCACTCCAGAGAACGTGCCTCCACTGCTCTAGAGTCCAGTGGCGTTGTGCTTTACACCACTGCATCCGACGCTTTGCGTTGCACTTGATGATGTATGACTTGGATGCTGCTGCTCGACCATGGAAACCCATGAAGCTCTCTGTGCACTGTTCATGAGCTAATCTGAAGGCCACATGAAGTTTGGAGGTCTGTAGTGATTGACTCTGCAGAAAGTTGGCGACACCTTCGCACTATGCGCTTCAGCATCCGTTGACCCCTCTCCGTCAGTTTACGTGGCCTGTCACTTCGTGGCTGAGTTGCTGTAATTCCCAAACACCTCCATTTTCTTATAATACAGCTGACAGTTGTTGACTGGGGAATATTTAGGAGCGAGGAAATTTCACGACTGGATTTGTTGCATAGGTGGCATCCTATTAGTTCCACGCTGGAATTCACTGAGCTCCCGAGAGTGACACATTCTTTCACAAATGTTTGTAAAAACAGTCTGCATGCCTACGTGCTTCATTTTATACACCTGTGGCCATAGAAGTGATTGGAACACCTGAATCTGATACAGGTAGTCCCCGATTTACGAGCGAGATCCGTTACGAGGCGCTCGTAAACCGGAAATCTTGTAATTTGGAACGGTTGCCATGTCTCTCGTAAGTCCGAAATTTCGCTCGTAAATTGGAACGGTTTCGCTAGCGCGACTACAAACACTCTATTTTCATCAAAAAACTGCTTATGAGTGCATAAAAATGATCGGAAACGTGTGTCCATATGTTTATCTAACTAACTGTGGTGAAAAAACACATGAAAACTCAGTATTTTTTGCGTTTTTTCCAAAAATTCGCCAGCTCGTAAGTCTGGAACCTCGTAGATCAGAGCGCTCGTAATTCGGGGACTACCTGTAATTTGGATGGGTGAGCGAATACTTTTGGCAAGGTATTGTACATACATATATATGCAGATTGACCTATTACACCTGACAGTAGGGGTTTGTTAAGGTCTTTGTTAATCTACAGTAATTCACATATGGGCCACTCTGGTCACATGGATGACATTCCTACTGTTCCCTACATTCCCTACTGTCAAGTGTGATAGGTCAATCTGCATATGTATGTACCGGTATGTATCTTACCTCAGCTTTATAACTTGAACCCCACACTCCCTGTTCTTTGAACTGAATGCAGCAGCCTGATTTTTAACCAGTTCAGGCAAAAGAGAGCACATTACACCAGTCTTGGCCTCCCTGCACTAGAGCTGTCATAGGGCCGGAAATCCACGGCCCTACCCTACCCGAGCCCTTAGTTTAATTACCCAAGCCCGAGGGAGCCCGCTCATTTCCTAGAAATCACCGCCCGACCCGACCCTACCCGATAAAAAAAAAAAAAAACACTACGTTTATTTATTAAGCTTTATTAAGCGCTAAAAAAAATAATGGTCGAAAACAGCCTATATTGCACAACCTGGCTTGAATTATAACAGTAACAGTGATAAAGAACAATAAAAAGTATCACAAATATATTAATAAGAACTGCACAAACATGAACAAAATAAAACGCGCATATATCAAGATGGCTTTGTTTGCGCCGGCCGGAGCGGCCGTCAGCTGCGCAGCCTCTTCAGCTGTGAACCTGCCAAATAAATCTGGATTTAGTTGCTTAAATACAAAATTATAAATATATTTAAAAATCGGTCAAGAAGTTTTTCTACTTACATGGCTTACATGTTGTCATGTAAGAACAATATCGCGTCCACTGTAGCAGGTTTGAGAGATGTCCTCCTCTGATCGATTGTGAGTCCAGCCGCGCTGAAAACTCTCTCGCTGCTGCTGCTGCTCGCTGGGATGCAGAGCACAGATCTCGCCAACTTGGCCAGTTTTGGGTACACACTCGAGTTTAACTGCGCTGCGGTTTTCACCATCTAAATTCACTCTATTAATTATTTCCTCATCAGTAAACTTACTGCCTTATATTCTTTACAAGCAGATTAAAACAATTTTATATTGTGTGCATTTTTATTTAGTTTTGTTTGTGCTGTATGATTAAAAAAAAACACATCAAAGCCCGAGCCCGACCCGGCCCGCCAATCAAACGCAAAAATATGGCCCTACCCTACCCGAAGTCGGGTAGGGCTCGGGTAGGGTAGGGCTCGGGCGAAGAAACGACACCTCTACCCTGCACTGGCTACCAGTTCACCTTCGAATCCAGTTCTATTTCATCCCTCCTGACCGCCAGGGGCGGTGCTTTCAAGCACGAATGAACATTCTTGCGCATGCGCAGGTCGAGTACAAATAACAACAACGTCACCCCATGACCTGCCGGGGACCCGCGTGACTCTATATAGGCACGTCACATCCGGGACCCAGTCCCTCAGTCTTCTCGCAAAGCAAGGATTCGGAGGGACTAAGCACCCTGGCGGTCATCCGGGATTCATAGAACCGTAGTTACAGTAGTAACTTTCGTTCAAAATACTCCTGTATGTCTACAAATCGCTGAACAGTCTCGCACCCCCATCTCTCTGATTTGCTACAGCCTTATGTCCCACCATGTTCTCTGAGATCAGCGGACCAGTTTCTCCTCACAGTTCCAGGAACTCGTCTTAAGTGCAGAGGTGACAGGACCTTCTCTGTAGCAGGCCCAAGACTCTGGAACGAGTTACCTCTGCTCGTCAGACAGGACCCCTCCCTCTCGGTTTTCAAATCCATTAAAAAAACCACTACTATTCTGTAGCTTTCAACACCAGATGATCTGTGTTTGAACCTGTTTGCTTCACACAGGTTAGACATTACTGTATATTTATTATCTGTGCTGTTTTTATGTCTATATTCTGATTTTACTTCAATTTGTATGTTGCTTATGTGTTGCCCGTTTTTTGTCTGTTTGTACAGCACATTGGTTGCCCTTGTTGCTGTTTGAAGTGCTCTATAAATAAAATGGTATGGTATGGTTTGAATTGAGAAAGCTTCTCAGAAGAGAAGCGAAACGTCTTCTGTTACAAATAAAGTCCAGTTGTTTTTGTCTTGAACTTTTTTGAAGTTTGATTAATATTTTTAAAGAACAATGTATTTACAAAAATGATTTTGGATTGTGGTTCCTCTCTACAGGTGCATCTAAAATAGAATATTGTAAAAAAAATAAAAGTTAAAATTTTCTTGTCATTAAATAGATTCATTACACATAGAGTGGAATATTTCAAGCTTTTATTTCTTGTAGTTTTGATGACTGTGGCTTACAGATAATTAAAAAAAAAAATCTGTGTCTCAGAAAGTTAGAATAATCCACAGTCCGCTTTTGGTACCTTTGTCAGTGTGGGCAGGAGCCGAGTCCTGCTGGAAAATAAAACCAGCATCTATCTCCATAAAGCTCGTCAGCAGTCACCGAAGTTCATGCTCAGTAATCCAAGTGTTTTGAACCATTTTGGCATGGCTGCCTTAGAGGAGTTGACAGAGGAGGTGGCAGGCCCCAGAAACCATCTTATCACCAGCAAATTGGTATTTTTCACTATGGGAGTTGGTGCTTGTGCGACTCTAGTTTGTTTGTGGCTCCTCAGACTGATGAAGTCCTTTGGATGAAGGACGAAACATCTCGGCAACAAAGAAACCGTCCAGATGACCTGACTGAACATTGTTGGATTTGTACCTGGATTATTGAGCATGAATTTTGGTGTTTTGAACCATTTTGACATGGCTGCCTTAGAGGAGTTGACGGGGGAGAGGGTGGGCCCCGGAAACCATCTCATCACCTGTAAACCTTTTTCCCACTATGGGAGTTGGCGCTTGGGGAACTCCAGGTTGTTTGTGGCTCCTCAGACTGAAGAAGTCTTTTGGATGAAGGATGAAACGTCTCGGAGAAGAAAAAAAACGTCCAGATGACCTGACTGAACATTATTGGGTCCTGGTAGATGCTACGTTGACTGTGGACTTCAGAAAACAGTGCACCAGCAGAGGACATGGACCCAAACCATCACTGACTGTGGAAACTTCACACTGGACTTCAAGCAACATGGATTCTGGACCTCTCCACTATTCCTCCAGACTCTTT
The DNA here is from genome assembly GCA_038048925.1 of Garcialebias charrua. NCBI lineage: Eukaryota > Metazoa > Chordata > Actinopteri > Cyprinodontiformes > Rivulidae > Garcialebias > Garcialebias charrua. The sequence continues at coordinate 38,651 of JBBPBX010008628.1, forward strand.
GAGACCTTGATTTAATGACCTTCTTTTAACTGTTGACGCAGGAAGCTCTGCTGTTTTAGTGCTTGTAGACCTTTCTGCTGCCTTTGATACTGTGGACCACAACATCTTGTTGTCACGACTTGAGCAGGTGGTCGGTATCAAAGGCACAGTTTTATCCTGGTTTAGATCCTACCTGGCTGACAGGAGTTTTTCTGTTCACTTAGGAAAATGTTCTTCATCTCCAGCTCCTTTGATCTGTGGAGTCCCTCAAGGGTCTATTTTAGGTCCACTGCTTTTTAATTTGTACATGTTGCCTTTGGGGTCCATTTTTAGAAAACACAACATTCCTTTTCACTGCTTTGCTGATGATACCCAGTTATATCTTCCAATTGAGTCAGACAGGGTCACTCCACTGGATCCACTATTGAACTGTCTACATGACATTGAAATCTGGTTAAAACTAAATTTTCTAAATCTAAATGAAAATAAAACGGAAGTCATCAGCTTTGGCAAATGTAACACCCTTAATGTTCTTGGCCCCTTGGCTTCATACAGCCACTCCAATGTCAGGAATCTGGGAGTTATTTTTGATAGTGCTTTTAAATTAGACAAACAGATAAATGCTGTTGTTAAATTCGTTTTTTTCCAGCTAAGACTCATTGCCAAGGTGAAGTCTTGTCTCTCTTTCAGATACCTTGAAAAGGTGATTCATGCTTTTATTACCTCTCGCTTGGACTATTGTAATTCACTGTATGTTGGTTTAGACAAATCATCTTTGCATCGTTTACAATCTGTCCAGAACGCAGCAGCTCATCTTTTAACTTCAACTAAAAAATATGAACATATAACCCCTGTCCTGGCTTCTCTTCACTGGCTCCCTGTCCATTATCGGAGGATTGATTTTAAGATTTTATTGCTTGTTTTTAAAATCTTAAAAGGTCCGGCCCCGTCATATTTATGTGATCTTATTAACATCTACACTCCAGTAAGAGCACTCCGGTCTACCAACCAGTTTCTCTTAGATGTGCCCAGATCCAGAATGAAATCCAGAGGTGATCGGTCTTTTGCGGTTGCTGCTCCAAAGCTGCAGAACAGTTTACCTGAGAATTTAAAGAGCGCTCAGATTGTTGAGACTTTTAAATCTTTGCTCAAGACTCACCTGTTTTACTTGGCATTTGATCCTCACAGAGTCTGAGAACAGATTTTGATCAGATTTTATTGTTGTGTATTTACTGTTAACTTTATTATGTTTCAGTGGCACTAGATGCATTTTACTCTCTTATTTTTTATTTTTTAACTGTACAGCACTTTGGTCGGCTTCGGTTGTTTTTATGTGCTATATAAATAAAATTTACATTGACATTGACATTAAATTAACCACCATTTACCTAGTGGAGTGTTATTCGTATTTCTGTTCTCAAATAGCCTAGCTTGTGTTTGCTGCTTTGAATGTGAATTGTGCCATTTTAAATTCAGCCACATCATTGACTGCATTGTGAACTCAAAGTGCAAAAATGCAAATATCCTGTTTTTCATGCCACTCTTGATTAGCAAAGTGCATAGGTGAGAAAAAAACAATAATTAAAGGGTAAATGCCTTTGCACCAAACATTCAAAAGATGCAATGCAGTGTTTGTTGTTCAGTTCAAAACCTTCTGCACAATCTAATAAAGAGCCAGAGGAAAAAGTGAACATGTACTGTCAGTCTACTTAATGCTGCATGCTGCATACTGAAGGAGGCTCAAGGAGAGCATCACAGCAGGAAGGAGATGTTAAAGGGCGGAGAAAGGGATGAGGCTGTTTGCAGTGACAGTGACATGTTGTCCCACTGCTGGGCTACTGGGACACAATCAAAGTTAGAATGAGTGTGTTAGGAAAAAGAATGGCTGGAGGCTGTTGTGATACGGTTGTCACAATTCTTTTGGGACTATCAAGGTGTTCTGTCAGCTGTCCAGAAAAGCTGGCAATGGAGGTGGACAGAAGCAAGTACATAAAAAAGGTTGTAAGTGTAGATCGTGACGGTGGATGAGTGTCTGAGATTCCATGTGTACATGTCAAGTTTATTTATTTAGAGTATGAAGCAAGAAACTTTGTTCTGCATACTGCCATGCATCTCCGACAGTTCACAGCAGGAACTCAACAGTCAGTTGAAATGAAACTGAATTTTCTGCAGATGTTTGCTGCTCACTTAACTTTTAGAATAGGTCAATGTTTCCCTTTTAGTGCTTGCTATGATTTACAATGGTGACATAAAGTTTACTTAAATTTACAGGGAGAGGACAGATCAAAATAAATTATTATTTTACAATAGGACCTTTCTAATGTGCAGTTACAGTAAAATGCTTTTAACTAGAGCTGTCATTTCTAACCTGAAACATGGCCTGGACTGACCCGAATTAGTGCCAGTCCGGGCCGTTATAATGTGATTAATGTGCGGGCCAGGCCAGTTTCAGGCTTTGATGCAGTTTTACGAATCATACAGCACAAATAAAATGAGAGGATGAAAAAGAAAGAAGACTGCAGCAGTTAATCAGACTGTCGACGCGATCGCTGGCGCATTGTGCAATACTTGCGCACGTGGGCTCAGGCATCTGCAGTTTTGCGAATCATACATCACAAAGGAAACAAATAAGAATGCATGATATACAATTGTGTTAATCTACTTGTTGAAAAAAAAAAAGATTCAGCAAAAAAATAAAAATAAAAATCTACTTGTTGGAGAGGAGGCAGGTCCGACCAGCTGGTTTAAAGAGGTTTAAAAAAGTCGTGTGACGCTCAGCTCACATGGACAACCTGTCACCGGCCCCGCGCGTTCGCTGACTTGCCGGTTGAAATGAACTTGCGACCTGTCCAGGGTGTACCCCACTTTTCGCACAGTGACTACTAAACATGGGCACCAGTGACCCCTGCTACCCGAAAAGGAAGAAGTGGTTAAAATAATGGATGGATCAAGCAGCTGATCACTGGCTGCGCGCGTCTCTGCACCTGCTGTCATCTGCAGTGAAGGAAGTAGCAACATCTACAAAAGCCAACTCGAGCAGCACTTTCAATTAAAATAGCCTTGTTCTATATTTTTCCAAATAATTTTGCTATAAAATATTTTTATTCATCTATGCCTATCTTTAGAGATGATTTTTTAGGCTATTCGTTTTGTATGTTAATGTCCATTTTGTGACTTGTGACAAACATAAATCTTATAGCTTCCTTTCATTACGTGTTTAAAACTATCATGTCAAACTGATTTGCTTACAAAAGCAGTAAAAGCATTTTTTTTCCCTTTGGGTTCAGCCCTCTAAGTACCCATAATCTGTTGGGTCCGGGTAAGGCTTGGGGAAAAAAACAAAAAACAAAACTATGGGCTCGGCCCGGATTTATTACGCCTGAATGCAACTCTACTTTTACCATCCATCCATTATCTTTACCTGCTTCTTCCCTTTTTGGGTCGTGGGGGTCATTGGTGCCCGTATCCACTGTGTGAGAGAGGTGGAGCACACCCAGGACAGGTCTCCAGTCCATCACAGAGACACATAGAGACAAATGAGACGAACAACCATTCACTCTCTCACTCCACACCGAGGGACAATTTAAAGTTACCAATAAGCCTAACATGCATGCTTTTGGTCTGTGGGAGGAAATCAGAGTACCCGGAGAAAACCCATGCATGCACGACGAGAACATGCAAATTCCACCCAGAAGAGTCCCGGGCTGGGATTTGAATCGGCGACCTTCTCGCTGAGAGTCAACAGCTCTACCAACTGAGCCATCATACCGCCCATGCATTTAACAGTGAATCACATTTCCCCTCAAACATTGGCCCTCATTCACGAACCGTTCGTACGCACAGATTTGTTCTTAAACTGTGCGTACGAGTGATTTAGGATCATTTGCGGCATTCAACAATGTTTTCGTATCCTACGATTTTTTTTAGATACGAACAAAATTTACGAGTGGTCCGGACCTGTCGTATATTTTAGGAGCGTCAGTCTGCTGTCATCCAGACGGATCTTCTCCACGAATAACTTCATATTTCGTTATTTAGAAAATATTTTGGGTTTAAAAAAATCACGCACCATAATTATTCTTGACAATAGGTTATTCTGTTTGAATTAGAATTATAATTTTAAGTTTAATTTGTCTGGTGTGTCGCGCAGGCTTCAGTGAGTCGTGCGCTCCCCTTGGTCATCAAAGCCCTCCTCATATTAACACCCAGGTACATAAAATTCCCATACACCGCCGCAGAACAAGTACGAATTAAGACTGATTTTCATGCTATTGCTGGACTGCTGTGCCAAACACCATCGGAGCAATAGATTATTATATCTGATTCGAAATATAACCTGCAGAATGTGGTTGCGCGATGACGAGCGCGCATGACCCATTTGTGCTGCAAAACATGTTGGCATGCGTCTGTGCAGCGTGGCATTTATTGTCCATCCATCTCGCAGACTATTCCTTGACCACCTCCTGTCCGTGCTGCGGCGAGACGTTTGTTTGAAGCCATTTTCAGATCAAACCATTTATTCTTGATTTCTGATACTGTACGACCCACGGGACACACAACATATGCACTACAATATTAATATGAAGTTAACTGTAGTTTCGAGACATTTTAAAATGCTTCTGTTCAAAAACACATCCGACACTTGCGGGGGTGGGGGGTGGGGGGTAGCGGTGCGCCACAGCTCTTCTGAATAAGTGAAACTATAATGTAACACAGTACACTAAAATTAAAGATATTTGACCATCCGACACTTGCGGGGGGGGGGGTAGCGGTGCGCCACGGCTCTTCTGAATAAGTGAAACTATAATGTAACACAGTACACTAAAATTAAAGATATTTGACCATCCGACACTTGCAAGGGGGTGGGGGGTAGCGGTGCGCCACAGCTCTTCTGAATAAGTGAAACTATAATGTAACACAGTACACTAAAATTAAAGATATTTGACCATCCGACACTTGCGGGGGGGTGGGGGGGTAGCGGTGCAGAGCAGAACTTCAATCTCCGAACGCGTGAAGTTCTTCTTTTTACTTCTTGATTTAGAATGAATGGACACTTCCTGCTGTCAAAAGGCAGGAAACGTGGCCTTATATGGTGTTTTGAGGGGTGGGAATTATGTAAATGACCTCTCCGCGAGCACGCGCAGGTGGATGGAACAGGTGGGATTCATCAACTTTACGCAACCCGTTTACACACGTTTCCTGTGGATAGAAGACTTTGTTGAATCTGACGTGGCATGTTCGTACGAACGCTTCGTACGCACAGAAGTAGGAGAAATTTAGGATAAAAATACGAACATTTTCGTGAATGAGGGCCATTGTTTTAAACAATGCACATTGGTTTAGACTTGCTGAAAAAGTGTTCATCTTGTGACTGAGTTTTTTTACAATGTGAGCAGTCAAAATTAGGGATGCACTGATCCACATTTTCTTACTTCCGATCCAATCCCGATATCCAGGTATCGACCGATACAGATCCAGTTCTGATATCATCATCACGTGTATTACACCATATTCTGTGACTACTGTTTTAACATTGTGTGAGTTAAACCCAATGAAGACACCCTGAACATAACAACAGGAAACACCCAAACTATAATAGCACACAAGAGGAAGGCCTATATCACAGACGTCCATCTCACTCATGGTGCGGCCAGTAACACTAAAATACCGCTAAGCATTATGGGAAAGAAAACACAGTCCACTCCCTGTATATATTCACTGATAAAATCTTGGAGCTATTGGAAAAGAGTTTTAATAAAAAAGTTTTTTTGTGTGGATACTTTTTTATTTATTTAAAGTTTTTATTCATTTAACATATTAATAAAAAAACTAACATAAAAGATAATGAAAAAATAACTTTTCATAAATTTGTGAAATAATTAAATTGTATTAAATTTTATTTTGATCTGGGAAATAAAACAGATTCAAATAACATCAGTACATTTATAAATGCAATGTATAGTTTAAATCTGCTTCACGCAAAAACGGCGCTGGATGTGCCTGACTTTTGCCCACACTGCAGCCTAATGCTGGATGCAGTGCTGCGGCACCGGGTTGACCTCGTCGCCAAAGCCATGGGCACTTCAGCAATACCAGTGGACGCGGACACCACGGAGCCTCTCATTCCCACGCCGGAGCTCGAGAACATGGCTCTGCATGATAGCACACGAGTCGAATGGGGTGACAGCCCTGACGTGCTGGCTCCTATGGTGGACCTAACAGTCGAGTTCGACACCAGCGGCATGATGAACAAGGACGAGATCTCGATTTCAGCCTCGGGCGAATTTTCAGCGGAGGAAGCAGACGTGGAACTGGAGAATCAGAGAGAAGATCTCTCCCAGACCACGGTACCTGTGCTCCCAGAAACCGACTTTCCCATCCCTGCTCTGTTCGACCTGTGCCACAGAGCAGCGGACGCGTTGCACATCCCATGGCCCGAGCTTCCGCCTCGCCAACAGGTCACGAGGCTGGCAGGAAACTATTTTTACTCAAAGCAGCAGGCCGCCACGAGGCAAAGGATGCCCGTGTTCCCAGACTTCCTCACAGAACTAACTCGCACCTGGGCTCAACCAAGAGCCCCCATGCTCCTTCCCCTCTCACAGTTCCTCGACGTCGACGGGACGGATGAGGTGGGAATAGCTAACGTGCCTCAGATTGAGGACACACTAGCATCTCACCTGGCTCCTAAGTCATCCGGGACAAAACCAACTCTCCCCAGCAAGGCTTGTCGAGCTTCAGCGTCTCTACTCGAGAAGTGCTACAGAGCTCAGGGACTTGCGGCGCGCGCCATGAACGCGTCCGCGTTGATACAGGCTTACCTAGCGGAAAAGCTACAGCAGCTGCAGGTAACAACGGACAAGCAGGCGGCCGCCGACTTGCTGGACGAAGCCCGCAGGGCAACAGACTTTGTGCTCCGTATGATGGGGACAGCTGCTGTTGCTCAAGGCAGGGGCATGGCCGAAGTGGTCATCGCAATTCGCCACCTGTGGATGACTTTAACGGATCTCCCTGAGGGACAAAAGGTGCCTTTTCTCCACCACTCGATAGAACCGACGGGATTATTTGGGAAAGCTTTGGAGCGAATTCAGACCAAGCTGGACCAAAGGCGCAAACAGGCCAAAGCTCAAGATTGGTGGGCATTCCCCGGAGAAGCTTCGCCCCCCCCCCCCAAGGGAGTCCGCTGGAGGCAGACCTGCATAGTCTCGACACCACTCGGTAACGCGTGCCCCACCGCAGAAGTGGCCAGCATACGAGGAGGAGCCCCGGCAGAGACCCCCGCCGGGCCAACCTCGCACCGAGCACGCATGGAGCAAAAACAGTTTTGTCCCCCGCCAGGCGGCCAAACACAGGGCCTCCTCGGCAAACCGGGACACCAGACAGAAATGTGCCTGATGAACCAGGTCCACGTTCCCACATTACACGATCACCCGCCCACGTGGTACTGGGAATGATTCCTTCATGTCCAGACTTTATTTGTAACACGGTACAAAAAACTGGTAAATCTGTTGCATGCACAAATCATGCTCTCTCTGCTGTGAGTGACATAGAATCATGTACGTCATTGCACGTAAGCACAAATAAAGCTCACAAAACGGCCCCTCTCTGTTTTATTGACTCTAAAAAAAAAAACAACAACACACAAATAACTTCAGCAGAACATGCTGGTGAAGATTCTCAGTCGTCCAGGACATGATAAATCAAAAAGGCGTTCAATACAAGATCAACTGGACTTTATTTGTAACAGAAAACGTTTCGACTCCCATCCAGGAGGCTTTCTCAATTCCATGAACAAACTGTGAGAAGTTTGGAGTTATAACAGAACCACGCACCATCATATGTAAATTTCAAGCTGAGGTAACACATACATGTAAATTGACAGATCACACCTTAACAGTAGGGGGTTCCCTTGAGGTCTCTGACAGAAGACACAACACTGTATGTAAATTGACAAAAAACATCTTCCAACCAACAAACAGAGGCTTCTCATAGAGACAAGACACCTCTGTTCCCATCCGGTATAAAACGTTTTGGAATCAGTCCCAAAACTGAGTTATAAGTCTTGGAAAGCTGAAATCTCAGACCTCCTCCTCTGTTGAGAGAAGGTTTTTCTCTCTTAACATAAAATGCTTCCTTCACACCTCTCTCAAACCATCTGTGCTCTTGGTCCAAAATTTGCACATTCTGGTCTTCAAATGAGTGTCCCTTGTTCGTGAGGTGGAGGTGAACAGCCGAGTTTTGTCCAAAGGAGGTTGCTCTCCTGTGTTGAGACACAGCACACGAGTCAACAACATTTGAAGACCAGAATGTGCTAATTTTGGACCGAGAGCACAGATGGTTTGAGAGAGGTGTGAAAGAAGCTGTTTATGTTAAGAGAGAAAATGTGAGGATGGCACCATCTAGTGGGCATCCTGTTGGTCTGGTCTGTTCCCCTTATGATTTATTAGTTTCCCTCCTGATTTTAGTTTCCATGTTTTAATTACGCTTAGTTGTAACCTTCAGTTCTGTCATCCTAGTGTACTTCATGTTTCAGTTAGTTTCCCAGTTTTTGCTTTTAGTTAAACCTCCTGTTTAGTCTCTGTGTTTATTTACTATTAGTTTAACTGTTCTGTCTCTTAGTTTTAAACCTCCAGTTTAGTCTCTATGTTTATTTTCTATTAGCTTAACCTCCAGTCTTAGTTTACTTTTCATGTTTCAGGTTTAGTCTTCCCAGTCCTGCTCTGTGTGTCTAGTTAATTGTCTCTAGTTAATTGTCCCCAGGTGTTTGTGATTTTGTCTCGTCTTGTCTGTGAGTATATAAGCCCTGTTCTGTGTCTCAGTCATTGCAGCCGCATCGTTTGGTATTCCCCTGTGTTCCCAGCTCATGTAAGTGTTTTAGCTGCACAGTCAGCCTTATGATTTTTGTTGTTATTAAATACACCTTCTTTGTAACTCCTGTCTCCCTGTGAGAGTTCTTGTCTGCAATTGGGTTCTGTCCTGCCAGTAAAACCTGACAGTATGCGGCTGCCAACTTTGAACCCAGCAGACAAGTGCTTCCTCTCCAGGCTGTCTGAGGAGGAGTTTCAGCAGCTCTGTGAACCTGTCCGATGGTTTGTGGACTCAGGCTCTTACACCCTGTGGGAGAGGCGGGTTGTCACAAACAGACTGTTTAATGTATTTCTCCGTCTACCCGAACTATGTGGTACACCTGGCATGGGGGAGATCCTGGACGCGGTGCTGGCAGTAATGGAGTGGTTGAGGCTGCTCGTTCAATCTGGTGCTGTCAGTCCTCCTACACCAACCCGTTATGACCCCTTAGACCCAGATCTCAACCAGTCAGACACCATAGACTCTGTTTCAGTATGTTTTTCTTCATCTGCCTGCTCTGCTTCACCCTCGCTGTCTACACGTCTACGCCGTCGACGACAGAGAGGTCCTGCTGACCCAGCCTCAGTCCACGTGGCTGATTCGTCCACAGCCAGTCCTGAGCCTGTAGCCGGTCTTGAGCCTGCAGCTCCAGTATCTACAGAGGGTGTAGTCTCCACAGTTCCCACAGTGTCTCTAGTTTCCACAGAGGGCATAGTTTCCCCAGCTTCCATAGATGGTGCTGTACCTCCAGGACCGGCTCCCACGTCGGAACCCAGACTGGCGCCTGACTCCGTGCCACCGATCGACTACATTGACGACGCCTCGCCTGCAGAGTCGACGGTGGTCTCCTCGCCTGCAGAGTCGACGTGGTCTCCTCGCTTGCAGACTCGACGGTGGCCTCCTCGTCTGCAGACTCTACGGTGGTCTCCTCGTCTGCAGACTCGATGGTGGTCTCCTCGCCTGCAGTCTCGACGATGGTCTCCTCGCCTACAGTCTCGACGGTGGTCTCCTAGCCTGCAGACTCGACTGTGGTCTCCTCGCCTGCAGACTCGAGGGTGGTCTCCTCGCCTGCAGGCTCGACGATGGTCTCCTCGCCTGCAGACTCGACGGTGGTCTCCTCGCCTGCAGACTCGACGGTGGACTCCTCGCCTGCAGACTCGACGGTGGACTCCTCGCTCGCAGTCTCGTCTCCTGGTTCCTCGTCTCCTGGTCTCTCTGCTCCTGGTCTCTCGCCTCCAGAGGGTCTCTCGCCTCCAGAGGGTCTCTCGCCTCCAGAGGGTCTCTCGCCTTCTACAGAGGGTCTCTCGCCTTCTACAGAGGGTCTCTTGCCGTCTACAGAGGGTCTCTTGCCGTCTACAGAGGGTCTCTCGCCGTCTACAGAGGGTCTCTCGCCGTCTACAGAGGGTCTCTCACCGTCTACAGAGGGTCTCTTGTCGTCTACAGAGGGTCTCTCGACCTCTACAGAGGGTCTCTCGACATCAGAGGATCTCTCGACCTCTACAGAGGGTCCAACGCCGCAGACGCCTCGACCTCTACGGAGGGTCCCAACGCCGCAGACGCCTCGACCCCTACGGAGGGTCCCAACGCCGCAGACGCCTCGACCCCTACGGAGGGTCCCAACGCCGCAGACGCCTCGACCTCTACGGAGGGTCCCAACGCCGCAGACGCCTCGACCCCTACGGAGGGTCCCAACGCCGCAGACGCCTCGACCCCTACGGAGGGTCCCAACGCCGCAGACGCCTCGACCCCTACGGAGGGTCCCAACGCCGCTGACGCCTCGATGCTCGACGACATCGGGATGTCGCAACGCTCGACGACATCGGGGATGTCGTAACGCTCGACGACATCGGGGATGTCGCAACGCTCGACGACATCGGGGATGTCGCAACGCTCAACGACATCGGGGACGTCTCTACGCTCGAAGTCGTCAAGGACGTCTCTACGCTCGCAGAAGCCGTCTTGCCGCCGCCGGTGGCCATCTCAAGCCCGACCGGTCGACCGCCCGACCGGCTCCTGCCTGATGGGCGACCTCCCGGTCGACCGCCCGACCGGCTCCTGCCTGATGGGCGACCTCCCGGTCGACCGCCCGACCGGCTCCTGCCTGATGGGCGACCTCGCGGTCGACCGCCCGACCGGCTCCTGCCTGATGGGCGACCTCGCGGTCGACCGCCCGACCGGCTCCTGCCTGATGGGCGACCTCGCGGTCGACCGCCCGACCGGCTCCTGCCTGATGGGCGACCTCCCGGTCGACCCCCCGACCGGCTCCTGCCTGATGGGCGACCTCCCGGTCGACCGGCCGACCGGCTCCTGCCTGATGGCCGGTCTGTCGTCCGCCCTATTGTTTTTTTTTGTCGGTTACCTTTCCTTTGTCCTTGTGTTGTCCTTGTGTCCCTTGTCTTCCTCGTGCCCTCCTTCCTTGCTGTTTCCTCCCTCCGTCCGCCCTGGTTTTTTGGGGATGTTTTTTCTTGGACATCTGGGAGTGTCCTTGAGGGAGGGGTACTGTGAGGATGGCACCATCTAATGGGTATCTTGTTGGTCTGGTCTGTTCCCCTTATGATTTATTAGTTTCCCTCCTGATTTTAGTCTCCATGTTTTAATTACTCTTAGTTGTAACCTTCAGTTCTGTCATCTTAGTGTACTTCATGTTTCAGTTAGTTTCCCAGTTTTTGCAGACTGAAAGGGAACTGAAAGTTATGCACCATAACTCATGTTCCCTGAAGGAAGGGAACAAGGTGCAACATATCTGGCCCTTTCAATCCTGAAAGCTCGGTGAAGTGCAATTTTGGAGGAAGATGGATCGGCGTAAGCCGCTTAAGTACCCAGAGGGCGTGGCCTCTGGCGCGGCAGTGACGCCATAGCCGTAAAGGCGTGAGTATATTCCTTCAGGTAATCGCGCGGGGGCGCAATTCCCATACCAAGTATGTTGCACCTCGTTCCCTTCCTTCAGGGAACATGAGTTATGGTGCATAACTTTCAGTTTTCCTTCGTCCATCCGTCCCTCCGCAAAACTACCGTTCAGCTCCCAGCTCTGATCGGACACGGTTTGTCCGAAGCCGGCTGTCCGGAGCTAACCGAAGCTAACCACAAAATGGCGGACTCTGCGGCAGTGCCGAAAACTGAAAGTTATGCACCATACCTCATGTTACCTGAAGGAAGTGAACGAGGTGCAACACTATTGCTATGGGAAATTGCGCTCCCGCGCGATTACCTGAAGGAATACATACACGCCTTCATGACAGGGGGCGTCAGCGTCACCCCAGAGACCCCGCCCTCTGGGTACTTAAGACGCGGACGCCAATCCTACTTCCTATTTTTGCCCTTCACCTCGCTTAAACTTGAACTTCGTGGGACTTCTCTGTTGTTACATCGCTCGACCAGAGGTGAGCTCGCTCCCTACGCTGAGCGTACAGAGAAATTTCCTGCGTATTGCTGGGCTGGCAAAAGCTAGTCCGGCACATTTTTCCTTAACCCCGAAGTTTTCTTCTCTTCTCTCCGTGGACTGCTTCGCTCGATGGCGCTAACTGCGTCACATCGCTACCCTGCTAAAGTCGTAGCAGGCTAACCAGCGAAAGCGACGCGACGGAGGAGACGTCTCGGAAAAGAATTTTGGAAAAACTTGCTTGTTTTTTCTCGGACATGGCTCCAGAGAAAGGAAAGCGAAAGCCAAGATTTACGAAAAAGGCTAGCAGGACGGCGAACCCAACCTCGTGCGCCTGCCCCAGCAGCTGCAGTTTTTCCCTTTCGGAGACAGACACCCACGAGGCCTTTCCTGTCTGCCTGGGGATGCTGCACGTGAAAATGGCGCTGGACGCGCCCGACTCTTGCCCACACTGCAAGAAAACTGGCTGAAACTGCCGAAAACTGGCGGAAAATGCGCAAATAGGCTTTAAAATGTATAATAATAATAATAATAATAATAATATTAATAATGATACTTTATTTATAAAGCCATTTAAAACAACCACAGCTGCAACAAAGTGTTGTAAACATGCAACCAAGAACATTTAACCACATTAAAAAATGTTTTAAACTATTTTTATTAATATGATCCGTTCGTAATTCCGAATTGCCGTAAGTCGAGGGCGCTGTAACTCGAGGACAACCTGTGTTCTGTGTTCTGTGACCTGCAACAGTGCATGCAACACCACCCCATATGGTCACAATATACTGTAGCTGTTAAGGGGAGTGGACTGTGTTGTCTTTCCCATAATGCTTAGCGGTATATTAGTGTTACAGGCCGCACCATGAGTGAGATGGACGTATGTGATATAGACCTGCCACTTGTGTGCTATTAAAGTTCGAGTGTTTCCTGTTGTGACGCTTAAAGTGTCTTCATTGGGTTTAACTCATACAATGTTAAGACGGTAGTCACAGAATATGGTATAACACAGGTGCTCTCTGTACGTGCATCATAAATTGGAAATATCGGCAGGTTGGATCGGAAAATCCGATATGTAAATTATGCTGGTATCGGATACCGATACTGGATTGGATCAGCCCCATCCCTAGTCAAAATGGTAAGAAAGTTAAGAACTATCATATAAGATGTACTGTAACACCCTCTTATTTGGAATTTGTGTAGACAAACATATTTGTCCAGGATGAATTGGAAACATTTTAGAAAATTGGAAATCAAAAATGGTCTGAAAACTGGAGTCAAACCAAAGCAAATCTGTAGTTCGCAGTGCTAATCGGCGGCTATGTACCTATCTTTTTTTGCTCAGGTTTTCCAGTTTGACAACATTGGTTTTGGAGTCTTACTAATCCAATATACTGTCAACAAACTGAAACACCAATATTTGTAGCAATTCTGTTTCAGTTTCCAGTCAAAAAGACAAAAAGACAAACTTACAAATGCAATTAAAAGAGGGGATGAAGGAGAGAAAGAGGACCAGAGATTATGCTTTCTAGTATTTTGGATCCTTGCTGCACATTTCAACTGTGGCCTTCCTATTTATTATTAAAGCTCTCAGATGAATCTTTCATGCACCGGAAATTAAAGAACAGAGTGGAGGAGTACATCGATGAAATAAGTGATAAAAGGGAGCTGCACAAAATAGACACAGAAATGCAGTGTGCAATAAAGTGAGAAACAATGGTAACTGATGGAAACATAAACTTTGTTTTTCTCCGTAAATGCACTACACTTCAGACTCAGAGTTATTATATAATGAAGAAGTTAGCAGGGACACAAAACTCTGCATCAGTCAGAACAGATCTTAGAGAAATAAAGCAATGCAAATCCAGAATAATATCTTCAAGGCCGAAGGGTTGTTTAATACAAGAGGTCATACTGATACTAAACTAAAGTCTGCACTTTTGCCAGATTATGTTGACAGTTTTGGTCTGTAACACCAGTATCCATGAGGGCATTTGACAAAGGAGATAATAAAACTTTTTGTTTTGTTTTGTTTTTGGAGAAAAGCAGAGAAAATACAGATTGTTTATTTTTTATATATTTTGATATGCTATGTCCAATAAAATAACTTGGTAAGGAAAATCCAACCCAACTCTTCATCACTGATTTAATGTCACAACAAACCACATTATTTGATTTTGATTTGATTTTATGTTTATTCATTCATTTTAAAAGAACAATACAAAACAGTTTCATCAGATACAAAAATACAAGTAGGATAAAATGAAAGGAGCAGAAAGAAGATGAAATCTTATTATATCTGCCCCTTATTTCACAGTTTGTTCAACCAATGATAACCTTCAAACTACATCACAAAATGAATAACTCTACTTAATTTTTCTAACTGTAATACACAAACTACTAAAATCTCTACTTAATTTTTCTAACTGTAATACACAAACTACATCACAAAATGAATAACTCTACTAAATTTTTCTAACTGTAATACACAAACACACTAAGCTACATCATAAGTACAACATAAGTGTAATACACAAACACACTAAGCTACATCATATATAGTTTTTGAGCAAGTCCTTTTTGACCTTTTTCTTAAATGTATACATTGATTTTGCATTTTTAACATCACTCTCCAGAACATTCCACAATCGAACTCCCTGAATTGAGGTAGACCGTCCCTTTAAGCTGGTTCTGAATTGTGGTTTGATGAATATCTCTGTCCCTTTGAGATTGTAATAACTTTGTCTTTTTATAAAATGTCTTTGGATATTTAAAGGTAATGTGTTATTATGAGCCCTATACATAACTGATAAAATACTATATTCTACCAATTCCTGGAATTTCAATAAATTTAGCTGAAGAAACAAGGTGTTTGATGGGTGACTGAAATGTTTTCTGGTGATTACTCTTACAGCTCTCTTTTGTAAAATAAAAACAGGCTTTGTAATTGTTTTGCACGCTTTTCCCCAAACCTCAATACAATAGATTAAATGTGGAACAATGATTGTGTTATACAACATATACAGAGCTTTATCAATTCAGTTCCCGTGCGAACTCGAGTCGACTTTAAAATCCTGTTGCTGACCTACAAATGCCTAAATGGCCTCGCTCCCCTCTACCTCTCCGAGCTGCTGGAACCATATGTTCCATCGCGGGCCCTGAGATCATCTGATCAGATGCTCTTGGCGGTCCCAAAAACACGTCTGAAGCTCCGTGGTGATCGAGCGTTTTCAGTCACCGCCCCCAAACTCTGGAACAACCTCCCCCCCAACATTAGACAGGCCTCCTCCCTTCTCATGTTCAAATCCCTGTTAAAAACCCATCTGTTCTCTCTGGTGTTTCATACGGTGTGAGCTGTCGTAGTGTATATATATATATTTTTTTTTACTGTGTTTTTTTTTTATTTTTTTTTTTTTTTTTTTCATTTTAATTTGTTCTTATACATTTTTATGTACTTTTACTACTGTAAATAATTGTTACTATTGGTGTGTGTTACTGTTTCTGTACATTTTTAAACTTTTATGCTGTGTGTGTGAAGCACCTTGGTAACAGTTTATCTGTTTTAAGCTGTGCTATAGAAATAAAATTGACTTGACTTGACTTGAATTAAAAAATCCCTGACTTTATACAGTACTGCAATTGATCTAGCTATTTTTGTTTTAATGGAATTTACATGATGTTTCCATGTCAGTTTGTCATCAATGATAACACCCAGAAACTTCACTTCACTCACTTTACAGATCACAACATCTTCAATTTCAAATGGATCGTCAACAATTCTCTTTTTGTTACTGAATATCATGTAATTAGTTTTATCTAAATTCAAAGATAATTTGTTTAATTTAAACCAAGTTTGTATTTTTATAAATTCTGTTTTCATCATATCCAAAATCTGTTTTATGTCTTTACCCGAACAGAAAAATGTGGTGTCATCGGCAAAAAGAACACATTTAAGAAGTCCTGACACATTTACTAAGTCATTCACATATAAAATAAATTCATTCATTCAACCTTTATTTATACAGGCTAGCCTCGTTGAGCCACGGGGACTCATTCACAAGAGGGACCTGTCTCACTCACACCCAGGGTCAATTTAGAGTTACAAATCAGCCTAACATGCATGTTTTTTGGACTGTGGGAGGAAACCGGAGCACCCGGAGAAAACCCACGCATGCACAGAGAGAACATGCAAACTCCACTCAGAAAGGCCCCCGCACCGGGATTTGAACCAGGGACCTGCTAGCTGAGAGGCAGCAGCACTACCAGTTGTGCCACTGTGCTGCCCTGTAAATAACTTTGGTCCAAGCACAGAGCCCTGAGGAACTCCACAAGTGATATCACGGAGGTCAGATCTAACATCATTTATTTGCACAAACTGTTTCCTATCTTTCAAATAGCTAGATACCCATTGTAATGCTGGTCCTCTAATACCATATTTATTTAGTTTTTCAAGGAGAATGGTGTGGTCAATAGTATCAAATGCTTTTTTTAGATCAACAAAAACACTAACACAGTACTGTTTATGATCGACAGCATTAGTGTATGATAAACAGCACTATGAATTAATGTACTTAGCTGGAGACCCACACTCTCCTTTATGTTTTCTACTCACAGTTTTATTACATTATCTACACTTTGGGGTATCAGGAACATGAACTTCTTGATATTTTGTGGACATATAACTTTGAAAAGGTCACAGGCTAAGAAATGTGGATGATTTTGTAAGCCTAGACTACTTCACAGTGCATTTGAGCATGTTTTGTAAACGAAAGTTTATGTACAAACAAAATAAAATGAACAATAAATGGGAGAAAATTTCAGCGATTTATTTCTCTTAAAGAAATTGTCTGTATTGTCAGGATGGCACTAGGATGGGGCCATCTAGTGGGTATCATTTGTTCTGTTCTCCTTTTGTTTTCTGTCAGCCAGCTCTAGATATTTGTTTTTAGTTTTTATTTAGTTTCCCTTGTACCAGTTTTCCCAGCTTCATGGTTAGCCTTATTCCTTAGATCCTACCCCAGTATTTATTAATGTTTAGGTTTGGTAATTCCCCTGGTCTCCTTGTTTATCAGTTCTTACTTCTTGTATTTAGTTTCTACATCTCCAGTCCTTTACTTCTAGTTTAAGTCTCCTTGTTTATTTACTCTTAGTTTAACCTTTTATTAGTTTCCCTTCTGGGTCTCAATGTTTGATCACATCTGGTTTGACCTCCAGTTTAGTCTCCTTTATTTAAACCTTTATTTATTTAGTATACCAGTCCTGCTCTGTGTCTTTAGTTAGTTAATTGTTCCCAGGTGTTTTGTGATTGCGTCCTGTCTTGTCTCTGTGTATAAATAGCCTGTCTGTCAGTTAGTTCCTTGTGGTGTCCTCGTTGGGTATGACCTGTCTGATCCAGTCTGTCCTGATCTGCCCTGTTCTGATCCAGTCTGTCCTGATCTTGGTGAATGTGAGTTTAAGCTGCCATGTCAGCCCTTTAATTTATTATTAAAAGTATTTATGTTGATAATCCTTGAGTCTGGCTCTTGTCTGCACCATTGGGTTCAAGCCTGCCTGTAAACCCTGACAGTAGGACACCACCATAAAACATGAACCCAGCAGACAAGTATTGTTTTTCCAGACTCCCTTTTGAGGATTATTCAAGGCTCTGTGAAACAGTCCAGAGATATTTGAACACAGACTCTTCCTGCAGTCTGTTAGAAAGGTGGGAGGCCACCACAGCCATGTGGAGTGAATATCTTTGTATCCCATGGTTAATTGACTCCCCTGGTATGGAGGAGATTCTGGACGAAGTATTGGTAGAGAAGCGTTGGTTGGAGCCACTCATCCAACTCCAGGCAGTCCGTCCTAGTCCTCCACCAGATCTGGACTTTCCTGTTTTTAAGCCTGCAACCACCAACAACCAGCAGCCTGCTAAAACAGCTACCAGCCCGCTTCCAGCAGCTAAAACAGCTACCAGCCCGCTTCCAGCAGCTAAAACAGCTACCAGCCCGCTTCCAGCAGCTAAAACAGCTACCAGCCCGCTTCCAGCAGCTAAAACAGCTACCAGCCCGCTTTCAGCAGCTAAAACAGCTACCAGTCAGATTCCAGCAGCCAAAACAGCTACAAGCCAGCTTCCAGCAGAGGTCGCCACCGTGGATTCCTTACTGGCGCTCCTGAGTGAAATCAGAACATTGAAGGAAGCTACTCCAAACTCTGCTGCCAACTTACATCTGTTAGCTACTCCAGAACCTACTGCACCAGACCCAGTTGCAGTTCAGACTTCTCGCTCCAGCAGAAGGAGGGGTAGACGTGGGTCTCAGGCCCCCTCTCTGCTCTCCTCGCCGACTGCAGCAGACGTCTCCTCGCCGACTGCAGCAGACGTCTCCTCGCCGACTGCAGCAGACGTCTCCTCGCCGACTGCAGCAGACGTCTCCTCGCCGACTGCAGCAGACGTCTCCTCGCCGACTGCAGCAGACGTCTCCTCGCCGACTGCAGCAGACGTCTCTTCGCCGACTGCAGCAGACGTCTCTTCGCCGACTGCAGCAGACGTCTCTTCGCCGACTGCAGCAGACGTCTCTTCGCCGACTGCAGCAGACGTCTCTTCGCCGACTGCAGCAGACGTCTCTTCGCCGACTGCAGCAGACGTCTCCTCGCCGACTGCAGCAGACGTCTCCTCGCCGACTGCAGCAGACGTCTCCTCGCCGACTGCAGCAGACGTCTCCTCGCCGACTGCAGCAGACGTCTCCTCGCCGACTGCAGCAGACGTCTCCTCGCCGACTGCAGCAGACGTCTCCTCGCCGACTGCAGCAGACGTCTCCTCGCCGACTGCAGCAGACGTCTCCTCGCCGACTGCAGCAGACGTCTCCTCGCCGACTGCAGCAGACGTCTCCTCGCCGACTGCAGCAGACGTCTCCTCGCCGACTGCAGCAGACGTCTCCTCGCCGACTGCAGCAGACGTCTCCTCGCCGACTGCAGCAGACGTCTCCTCGCCGACTGCAGCAGACGTCTCCTCGCCGACTGCAGCAGACGTCTCCTCGCCGACTGCAGCAGACGTCTCCTCGCCGACTGCAGCAGACGTCTCCTCGCCGACTGCAGCAGACGTCTCTTCGCCGACTGCAGCAGACGTCTCTTCGCCGACTGCAGCAGACGTCTCTTCGCCGACTGCAGCAGACGTCTCTTCGCCGACTGCAGCAGACGTCTCTTCGCCGACTGCAGCAGACGTCTCTTCGACGGACGTCTCCTCGCCTGCAGCAGACTCGACGGACGTGTCTTCGGAGGGTCCCAGCGCCGCCGACGCCTCTACGTCTCTTGAGGGTCCCAGCGCCGCCGACGCCTCGACGTCTTCGGAGGGTCCCGAGGGGTCCACGTCTTCGGAGGGTCCCGAGGGGTCCACGTCTTCGGAGGGTCCCGAGGGGTCCACGTCTTCGGAGGGTCCCGAGGGGTCCACGTCTTCGGAGGGTCCCGAGGGGTCCACGTCTTCGGAGGGTCCCGAGGGGTCCACGTCTTCGGAGGGTCCCGAGGAGTCCACGTCTTCGGAGGGTCCCGAGGGGTCCCAGGAGGGACCCCCTCCAGTTCCTGTGCCGAGGGGTCCCAGGAGGGACCCCCTCCAGTTCCTTGTGCCGAGGGGTCCCAGGAGGGACCCCCTCCAGTTCCTTGTGCCGAGGGGTCCCAGGAGGACCCCCTCCAGTTCCTTGTGCCGAGGGGTCCCAGGAGGGACCCCCTCCAGTTCCTTGTGCCGAGGGGTCCCAGGAGAGACCCCCTCCAGTTCCTTGTGCCGAGGGGTCCCAGGAGAGACCCCCTCCAGTTCCTTGTGCCGAGGGGTCCCAGGAGAGACCCCCTCCAGTTCCTTGTGCCGAGGGGTCCCAGGAGAGACCCCCTCCAGTTCCTTGTGCCGAGGGGTCCCAGGAGAGACCCCCTCCAGTTCCTTGTGCCGAGGGGTCCCAGGAGAGACCCCCTCCAGTTCCTTGTGCCGAGGGGTCCCAGGAGAGACCCCCTCCAGTTCCTTGTGCCGAGGGGTCCCAGGAGAGACCCCCTCCAGTTCCTTGTGCCGAGGGGTCCCAGGAGGGACCCCCTCCAGTTTCCTGCGCCGAGCGGGTCCTGGTGGACTCCTTGCAAGAGGTCTCGCAGCCAGAGGTCTCGCAGCCAGAGGTCTCGCAGCCAGAGGTCTCGCAGCCAGAGGTCTCGCCCGACTCGCCTGATGTCTCGACGTCTCCGGAGGGTCTCCACACCGCAGACATCTCAACGCCAGCACCCAGACTGGCTCCTGATTCCTGTTCACCGCTTGACGAAGCAGACGACGTCCCCATGCCAGACGTCACGACTACCCTCGTTTCCTGTTCTGAGTGGGCTCTGGAGAGCGCCTCTCAGATTTCCTGTTCTGAGTGGGCCTTGGTGGGTCTCCGCACCGCCGGAGCGTCCACGGATGGTCTCGTCGACGACGTCTCCACGTTCGGTGTAGTCGCACCGCCCGACAAGGTCTGTGCACCCGCACCTGCCGCAGGTGTCTGTGTACCAGCCAACGTGGTTCCTACCTTGGGGGGGCGGCCTCCCGGCCGACCGCCTGACCGGCTCCTGCCTGAGGGACAGCATCCCGGCCGACCGCCTGACCGGCTCCTGCCTGAGGGACAGCATCGCGGCCGACCGCCTGACCGGTTCCTGCCTGTGGGGCGGCATCCCGGCCGACCGCCCGACCGGCTCCTGCCTGATGGACGGGCCGTTGCCCGTCTAGACGTTTTTTGTGTTCTTGTTCTTTGTTTAGCCTGTGTCTTGGTGTTTGTCCTTGTCTGTTTGTGTTTGCGCCCACCGTCCTTGCTGTTCCTCCCTCCGCCCGCCCTTGTCTTTTTTGGGGGGTGGGTTCTTGGGGACGCCTGGGGGCGTCTTTGAGGGGGGGGTACTGTCAGG
This sequence comes from Garcialebias charrua, assembly GCA_038048925.1. Lineage (NCBI taxonomy): Eukaryota > Metazoa > Chordata > Actinopteri > Cyprinodontiformes > Rivulidae > Garcialebias > Garcialebias charrua. The sequence continues at coordinate 59,733 of JBBPBX010008628.1, forward strand.
ATGGCACCAGGATGGCGCCATCTAGTGGGTATCCTTTGTTCTGTTCTCCTTTTGTTTTCTGTCAGCCAGCTCTAGATATTTGTTTTTAGTTTTATTTAGTTTCCCTTGTACCAGTTTTCCCAGCTTCATGGTTAGCCTTATTCCTTAGATCCTGCCCCAGTATTTATTAATGTTTAGGTTTGGTAATTCCCCTGGTCTCCTTGTTTATCAGTTCTTACTTCTTGTATTTAGTTTCTACATCTCCAGTCCTTTACTTCTAGTTTAAGTCTCCTTGTTTATTTACTCTTAGTTTAACCTTTTATTAGTTTCCCTTCTGGGTCTCAATGTTTGATCACATCTGGTTTGACCTCCAGTTTAGTCTCCTTTATTTAAACCTTTATTTATTTAGTATACCAGTCCTGCTCTGTGTCTTTAGTTAGTTAATTGTTCCCAGGTGTTTTGTGATTGCGTCCTGTCTTGTCTCTGTGTATAAATAGCCTGTCTGTCAGTTAGTTCCTTGTGGTGTCCTCGTTGGGTATGACCTGTCTGATCCAGTCTGTCCTGATCTGCCCTGTTCTGATCCAGTCTGTCCTGATCTTGGTGAATGTGAGTTTAAGCTGCCATGTCAGCCCTTTAATTTATTATTAAAAGTATTTATGTTGATAATCCTTGAGTCTGGCTCTTGTCTGCACCATTGGGTTCAAGCCTGCCTGTAAACCCTGACATGTATTTTGGCTGTGCAATTTAGTTATTTACAGTATTTTGTTATTAATATTTTTGAACTTTTTATTTACCATATCTGGCCATTCTTTTATGTTCAAAAATCCATCCACTAGGTTATTAAAACCAAATAAAATGTATTGTTGCAAAGCTTGTCTGGGAACACAGCATAGTTCTAACAAATTCTTGGTTGTGTAAACACTACATGCACACTAATAAAACAGAGAGGACAATTCCAGTGGTGACAGTGTGTCTGACAGAATATCTTCTGTCATGCGCTACATATGTGAAAAAGGCAACACCAGGGGCCTCATGTATCAACGGTGCGTACGCACAAAAACCTTGCGTAAGCCATTTTCCACGCAAAACTCCGTATGTATCAAAACAGAACTGAACGTGGAAATGTGTGCAGCCCCACGCCAGCTCCAGGGTTGGCGTACGCACGTTTCTGTGGTTTTGGTTCCATTGGCGACACCTAGAGGTGATTCTGAGAAACTGTTCATGATGTGAAAATCATCATTGTTCACACCAAACACACATGATTAACAATTATTACATCCACATGGACGCAATTAGAATATAACCTGCAAAAAATATAAAAAACAGAAAGACTGAATAGTTTTGCACAGCTTAAATTCTTGTTTTTTGTTCATTTTTAGCTGTTTTAGCAGTTGAAGAACGTGATGCATGATGGGACAAGACGACGTTCCTCTGTTGCAGGGTATATTTAAATGAAAACAACGTTTTCTTTTTTTTATTCATTCCAGATTTAAAGAACACAAGAAAACTATTTTTTTTTTTTAAACACAAGAAATCCTCTGCTTCCTTTCATTTCATGTATTGTTTCATTTCTTGTTGTTTTTTCTAAATAGTTTTCTTGTGTTCTTTAAATCTGGAATGAATATAGAAAAAAAAAACGTTGTATCATGTGGGAATTGAACTCATGAAGTTCGGGACGAAAGGCGAACGCGCTACCCAGTGACCTATCTAGGCATGTTGTTACTGCGTGGTCAACTTCTCATTTAAAAGTGCTTGCCTACGCGTGCCAAACAAAACCTTTTTCCGTGCCTCTCTACCTCACTCAGAAGTGTCTCCAGTTCACAGTCCGTGAAGTTCCTCTTTTTTCCACGTTTCGACATGATTTGCAATAGAGCAATGACGACATTCCTCTCGTGCAGGGCATATTTAAATGAATTTGCATATTTATATGGAGGCGTGTCAAAGGCGGAGTCGGCCACTCTCTCATGTGCGCTCAATTCCACGTTGATTGTGATGTACAAAAGCAATGTGCGTGGATTCCGGCGTACGCACAGTTTGATACATCTGGATTTTTTTGTGCGTACGCCGTTTTCTGGATTTGACCGTACGTCACTTTTCAGTAAGAAGTCCACGCAAGTCTTTGTACATGAGGCCCCAGGACAGTGCTCGGACAAGACTCTCAGGGTGCTGTCAAAGTTCATGTGGATTACAGCTATACAAAGCTGCAGTAAAGTGGAGGGCAGACTGAAAACTAACACAAATCTGCTGTGTGAAAAAGAGGCAACAATTGAGGGGAGCAAGGGGACAAGGAATGAGGTGTAGATCAAAGAAAGCACCCAGCTGT
>JBBPBX010008629.1:12927-26047 GCA_038048925.1 Garcialebias charrua
TATATATATACAGTGTATATATATATATATGGCAAAATCCTAAATACTCCACTAGCTTTACATGTTCTCAGTTATTCTGGTAAATTTAAATTTTAGTATTTTTTACCCGCAGACTGTTAGATTAAGACAGGATGAATTATTTCCAAGCTTTGACTTCCTTTATGATAGATTGGTTATTTAAAAAAAAAAAAGCTGCAGGAGAAGCCCTGCAATGACTTTGCTCATGCACAGAGGGGCAGCACAGTCATGTCTACCATCTTGTTGTCCCTCCTTTTAGTGACAGTCACAATCTTTCAGGCTTCTGTAATGCAAGTCCTGTGACATTTGGCTCAATGTCTTCAGTTTTATAATTTGTTGTATTCAACGGAGGACAATAAAACAAAACAATGTGGGTGTGATTTAGTGATGCATTGCTGTGCAGGATTGTTGTAAATGTCTGCATAAATGGTACAAAACATATCCATGCTGGGGAGGTAGCAGTCCAGAAAGAACGAGGCCACGCCCACCTCCCAGGTGCATCAAGGTGTTCAGATCTGTCCAGGATTCAAAGTGAAAATCAAGACTGGATGGAACCAAGATGGTAGGCCATCCCACTTAGATGTCTAAAGTTGTTCCTGTTCACATGTGGCCTCGTGCACAGTTCACTTCTTTTCCAGAGGTTGAAAAGTTAGTCACGTGACACTGATTGGGCCCACAGCTGCATGACCTGTGACCATGACGATGTTTAGCTTCTTCTGTATGTTGTGTATTTGACCTTCGAGCTGAAGTTGGAACAGTTTAGTAAACTTGTTTGTGTGTGTATTTTCATTGTAGCTAAATAAAATCAGGTGTCTGCTGCACTCTGTGCCTGTGGCCAAAACCTTAAATTACCTAAAAGGATAAAAAGAGATGCTAAGATATCCTATAATAAACATATATATAGAAAGGAAACTAATCATTACATTGTCAAAATTTAAATCAAAATGCCTTAACTGTCACAAAACTGCTGAAGAACTGCTGACATTTGTTGAAGGAGCTATTACTAAGCTGTTTAAGCTAAAAGATGACGAGATAAGAAACATACCCGTATTAGTATCAAAAGGCCAGTGGTGGGATGTAACAAAATACTTTGTTACTGTACTTAAGTACATTTTTCATGTATTTGTACGTAGAATTAAATGTGGGTACTTTCACTTTTACTTGAAGTATATGTACTTTCTACTACACTACATTTCTATAATGTGTTGAGTTACAAGTTACATTCACATAGCAGCTTTTGATTTGTCATTAGTTTGAAAGAAACTGATGTTGAGAGGGGAGTTGCTCCACTGAATCACTGCAAAGTGGACAGGTAACATTAGACCTCCCTTCAAGAAGAGCTGGACCAATGATGTATATTCTAGTACGGTATATACGTCATTGAGCTGGGAGCACCCGCAGCACCACTAACACACCCACAATGGATTCCACCACAGAGATTCAGCCAGAAGATACACACCACCCATGGCCTTATTGAAAGACTATTGAAATATTATTGATAGATTTTGAAATATTATTGAAAGACTATTGAAATATTATTGAAAGACTATTGAAATATTATTGAAAGACTATTGAAATATTATTGAAAGACTATTGAAATATTATTGAAAGACTATTGAAAGACTATTGAAATATTATTGAAAGACTATTGAAATATTATTGAAAGACTATTGAAATATTATTGAAAGACTATTGAAATATTATTGAAAGACTATTGAAATATTATTGAAAGACTATTGAAATATTATTGAAAGACTATTGAAATATTATTGAAAGACTATTGAAATATTATTGAAAGACTATTGAAATATTATTGAAAGACTATTGAAATATTATTGAAAGACTATTGAAATATTATTGAAAGACTATTGAAATATTATTGAAAGACTATTGAAATATTATTGAAAGACTATTGAAATATTATTGAAAGACTATTGAAATATTATTGAAAGACTATTGAAATATTATTGAAAGACTATTGAAATATTATTGAAAGACTATTGAAATATTATTGAAAGACTATTGAAATATTATTGAAAGACTATTGAAATATTATTGAAAGACTATTGAAATATTATTGAAAGACTATTGAAATATTATTGAAAGACTATTGAAATATTATTGAAAGACTATTGAAATATTATTGAAAGACTATTGAAATATTATTGAAAGACTATTGAAATATTATTGAAAGACTATTGAAATATTATTGAAAGACTATTGAAATATTATTGAAAGACTATTGAAATATTATTGAAAGACTATTGAAAATATTATTGAAAGACTATTGAAATATTATTGAAAGACTATTGAAATATTATTGAAAGACTATTGAAATATTATTGAAAGACTATTGAAATATTATAGAAAGACTGTTCAGTACAGCAGGACAGATTGTCTCTCCCTAAAGAGCCAAACTGGACTAAAAAAACTTTGAAAACCAACTTCTTCTGAACTTGAGCAATAAATTCTTGCTGCAACATTAAAATGTGTCAGTTCATGGGATGTTTGGAGACAAGAGATGTCTCTAAATGTCTCGACACTCGGGTCCAGGTTTTGAAAATGGTGTCAGGAAGTTAAAATATTGTTCACTATTGACCCATTACAAGGTTGACTAGACAGTATTTTAACTAGAGTTGATGACAAACTGGAGTTGAAATGATCAATGCCTGTTCCTTTGTTAGGTCTAATGCTCCTTTTTTCAATCAGACAACTTTTGTTTTTTACTGCAGTTAAAATGACCCATTGGTTTTGCTTTGTGGTAAATAAAAACTTTCAAAGATATAATCATTCCTCTTTCTTATTTTGCTTAATGGTATTTAACTCACCCCTGAAATTCTGACGCACAGAATCACAAGTTCAAGTGTGAACTGTGTCACAGAGTAAACACAATAAAAACATGTATTATCTGCAGCATTGTTCATTAAAATGACAACACTATTCATGCATTACAGAAAATATACATACAGTAGGTACACTTAATGGTATTGTAGACCATTGCATTACCGGTAGGTAATACATTCAGCAAGTACTTTTACTTTAATAGTTTAAGTATTTTTAAAAGCAAGTACTTATTTACTTTTACTTAAGTAAAAACATTAATATGGTACTTCTACTTTTACTAGAGTACATTTTTGTCTGTTTATTTGTACTTTTACTTAAGTACAGTGTTTGAGTACTTTCTCCACCACTGCAAAAGGCAAGCTAAAAGCTAAATGTAGCCAAAGTTTAACTAAATAATAAAAGTAGCTGAATCGACTCTTGTGTCCATCTCAGAACTACTGGAGCTAAACTTGTAGCTAAAATGAGCAAAGGGCTAAACTAAAAGTAGCAGAAGACCAAAACGGAGCAAGTGGAATGAAGCAGATTTAAACGTTTTGAACGATGTATTTTAATGTGAATTTAATCAGATTTATTTTTATAATTGTGTATTTTTCTCTGTGTTTAGTTGCAGAGGTGGTATTTGGATGAGATCAGGCCTGGCCCTCCCTGTGCAGTGACAGAACCCAGCCAGCAGGGGAGGACAAAGACCTCCTCCAGGAGAGCTTGGAGGCCACAGCTGGGCTGAAGAGATGCCCTGGAGTGAACAGACACACTAAACAGGTTGGGCAACTTTCTGCTTTGCCAGAACAAAGTCTGGCATAGAAGATTGATGATGTCACGTACCGGAGAAAGGATGCTCCCCGAAAGGTGGACGCTTTATAAGCCCGATGAGATTGTTCTACTTTTATCACCCGTTTCCTTTGAACATTTATGGCTCAATTATCTTTTGTTTTTTTCTACTTGACATTTGAGAACACTTTAAGATTCGAGTGACATCTTAACCGTCTCCATCTTTACTCGCTGCTACGTTTTATCACTTTGCAAACATGCCCCACAAAACAGCTGCAAAGATTTTTTTTTCTTTCCCCTCCCAGATAACGAAATGTCGTGCAAGTCGCTCGTCTTGACTCTCAAGTTTGACTTTGGCAGCAGTCTCCGTTTTTGACTGACAGTCCCACGAGCGATGCAGCTCCATCAAAAAGCGCAGCTTGACAGTTTGATATGACAGGCCTCTTCAGACCCAATATACTCCTTGTTCCTGGCAATACATCATCTTGACAAAAAAAGAAACGTGGTTAACAAAAAAGTGACTTGGCCACCTGATGTTCATTTTGTTGTGGGAAAACGGATGAAAGCGTCACGTTAGCCCGCTGATTACGCCTGTTTGTTTAGGACTTTCGCCCAAAATACGACTGTCTGTTGTATGATAAGCTGATGCAGGAATGAATTGTCATGTATTTTATGTAAAATATACCAAAAAAGTATTGTTTGTTCTGTATCTGCACAAATAATTCATTAGGAAATGCATCATAATCGATAAATGTAAAAAATACAAAATAAATAAATGAAATGTGCATCGCTCGCCTAGCTATTTATTAACCTTTTATTTAACCAGTGATAATCAGCCCATTGAGATCGCAGATCTCTTTTGCATGTTTTTGAATTGTGGGAGGACATCGGAGTACCTGGAGAAAATCCATGCAAACAGGAGGAGAACATGCAAACTCCATACAGAAAGACCCTGGGTTCAAACTAGGGATTGAACCCAGAACCTTTTTGTGGTGAGGCAACAGTGCTAACCACTACCGTTCTGCTCTTAAGCTATTAAGTGCTGGTGTGGGGAGGTACGGTACTTGCCATTGTCAAAGTGTTGAATTTGAAACTTGTCAACAACGGTGTACCGCAAGGCTCAGTCTTAGGACCCACTCTCTTTACAATCTACGTAAGTACTGTAGGTCAGATCATTCCTGATGCATCCTTGCATTTTATGCCAACAGTACAGTTGTTTGAGCTAAAACAGTTGCTAAGGTTTTCCATCTTTTACAGTCTGCATTCAACATAATCCAGTCAGATTTGTTCCGTCTCAAACTGGTGCGAAACGCTGATAAGACCAAAGGGATGCTGTTTTTTCAAACAGGAAGTCAGGACCAGCAGTCCTTCCTCCCATCTTATCTAAAAATGGTGTTCCTATTGAGTTTTCGATTCTTACAAATACTTGGGAATCTTGGGGGATGCACACCTCTCTTTTAAGCTGCATGTCAAAAACCAACTTGATAAAGAAATTTAAATTAAAACTGGGGTTCTTTTTCAGAAATAGATCTTGTTTAACTCTGAATGGTAGGAAATGCTTTTTAACTGCTACTTTCATTCCTTCCACTGACTACAGTGACATTATTTACATGAATGTCCTGCAAGCTCCTTGCAGATGTTGGATGCTGCCTATCACGGTGCGCTAAAATTCATAACTGCCTGTACCCGTACCCACCATTGCACCCTGTGTTCACTGGTTAACTGGACATCATTAACTTCATGCAGACTCTCACACTGGTACATTTTCACCTTTAAATCACTTCTTGGTCTGTTGCCTTCATACATCTCCTCAAACATGTCACGTCGTCAGTGCAGCTACAGCGTGCACTCTCAAGACATCTTTACCTACAGTGTCCCATCAGTGTGGACCAAATTTGGCAAATGTGCCTTCTCCTACTCTGCTTCTGGAACACCTTGTAAAAAGATCTGAAGCTGTCGACTTTGACCTCTCTAGGAACAATTAAGTTCAATGGAAAAAACAATGCAGACATGTTCCTGTTTTTAGTATGTTGCCTCATTTTATGACTGTTTATTGTTGTGTGTACCTTACCTGTGGTTTGTTTAAAACGGGTCTCTCTTGAAAATGAGTGCTGGTGACTCATTAAGACTAACCTGTTCAAATAAAGTTTGAATGAATATGATATAACGGCTTGCCACAATATCCCTTCACTGGTGGCCTACACCACATTACAACACATTTTCCAGACTGCTGATTTAAAAACCAAACCAAATAATTTAAAAAAAGGCCAGCTTTTTCAGCGTCTGTGTCTTATTCTGAACCATTCATGCTTAGAACCTTCTTTTGTTTCTTGGTACAAGATGGGAGCTGTGTTAACTTTAGATTTTACCCCTCCATGCTTGATTAGGTTCAACACCTTAGTCATCAGGTTAGGTGCAGGGCTATTCAACTAAATTGCTCAAGGGGCCACAGTCACTGAAAGCCAAAAGTTCAGGGGCTGGACATCCAGCAGTTACTGTCATTAAGTAAGTTTGTTTTATGGTTTAAAATCTAGTTTTATTTTAAAATTAACTCAATCGAACTGAGCTCACCCCTGAGCCTGATTTGGCACAAGGGCCACCGGTTGAATGGCCCTGGTTTAAACATTGAACACTACTTTGTTTAGTTTTTGGCACCTCATCCATTGATTATTGGGGGAAACCAGGTTTACCTTAAAGTAGACCCCCTCAAAATGTGCAAGATATTGAATCAGTTCTTTGTATTATCAGGTTGATAAATTCCACCCTGTTTACAAATGAAGCAAACATTTATGCATCTGCTGTAGAAGCCTACAGCTGGGGTAGTTTCATTCATGGCGTCTGCAGAAAATTCTGTGATACTCCGTATTTGGGTTGGAAGTTAAGATTGCTTTATTACTGTATTTTTTTGCTGTACAAGTTGCTTTTTTTGTGCATACTTTGCATGCCCTGCGACTTATAGGCTGAAGCAATGTATTTATGGATTTTTTCCCCCCATATTTATAAACCAATTTTTGGCTGAGATATGACAGTTTTCATTCAGACTGAAAAAATTGAACACTACCATTTTTCAGCCGCTAAATCAGAGTCAGACAGTCAGAGTCGGAGAATCTTTATTGTCATTTGCACCGCATGTGGTACATGTGATGAAACGAGATTATGTACACAGGGTCCCAGTTACATCCAACAATAAAATGTAAGAGAAAAACAGTAATAACATCTAGGATATAACTAAGAAAAACATCAACTAGAAATACACTAAGCACTAATGTAATAGAAAAACATCATTACAAACAGCAGCACGAACATGAGTCTGTATGAGCAGATGGTCACAGATGAACACAGCAACAAGAAAACAGATCAGCATCAGCATGATGTGATATTTCACAGTGATTATTCTTATTATTTATTTATTCATGAGTCTAACAGCCTCAGGGTAGAAGCTGTTCCTCAGTCTAGTGGTTCTACATTTGATGCTCCTCAACCTCCGTCCTGAGGGGAGTGGGGCAAAGAGTGTGTGTGCTGGGTGAGTGGGGTCTTTCATGATGCAGGTGGCTCTTTTCCTGCATCTGGAGGTGTAAATGTCTGTGATGGTGGGGAGACTGACTCCAACAGACTTCTGTGCAGCCTTAAAATGGTAAATTGTACCAGTGTAGTAAGGCATGCCGTTGTATCATGTAATAGGTAAAAGTGGCTATAATGACAAATTCAAAAAAGTTCAAGACAAAAACAACTTAACAAGCATAAATCTTGTTAAGTTCTTGTAAAGTCCTCCCATACACGCTCCCGTGGCCACCATTTGGCAGCCAATTGGTTTTTGGCACAACACTGGCCCACATTTCCAGGTTGTCAGCGGTGACGCATAATAGATGCAACGTATACGGTGAAGTGGCATATTTATGGATTTTTCCTCTTTATTAGACGTATTTGGACTGATGCGACTTATAGGGCGGAGAGACGTTTACGGCGGAAAATACGGTAGTTTCATGGCAGAAAATGACTTGCATATTTATGAACAGTCTTGTGCAAAAATCTGAAGCAATCATTTGTTTAGATTTTTCTTCCAAGGAGGTAGATGGTTTTTAAAGACATTTCTCCAGGGTTTCTGAAGATTTCCAGGCACCCTTTAGACTAATTTTTAGTTCATTTCTTGACTGTTTGAAAAAAATCTGCATGTAATTTACCTTTTATATATTTAAATGATCTTAATTTGATTAATTTTATATATCCTAGACTTTAAATTAGACATTTCTATTAAACACTAACAACTAACCAATTAAAATAAATGTTAAAAAAAGATTATTATTTTAAGTATTTATTAATATATGGGCGTATAAAGGTAACATTTCACCATTAGATATTGTTACTCATTCACTAAATATTCTTGTGCACTCATCACACGGACGTATAAATCCTCATCATTGTTATACACTCTCATTGTGCTTAACCATTTGGTTAATAAAATGTAAAAACCTTAATGATTCATGGCAACCATTTACATAATTTATAATTAAATCACAACCTGATGACTTGGAATTTATTAATAGTGAAAGTGCGCGCGCCAGGATTGTGACATACTAATTAATATCTTCAGTTATCATTTGCACATTGCTCACTTGGCTGGGGTCTGGTTACGGGGCAGGAATAACGCTTTGCAACATGAAATTATCTGTGCATTTAAGTGGGAATGTCCTGGAATGATGGCAACAATATGCAATTGCCTTAAGAACTTAATGAAGGAATCTGTTTTATTGGAGTTGTCACATGTTCGAATCATTATGAACATTATTAAGGAAACAAAATGAGGGTTCATCCTCGGGCTGTAGAAAAGTCTTTAATTGCATCACACACATTTTCTACAGTTCCTGTAATCCACACATTCCCAGTAAAATACTTTATTTTCTCAGCAAATCCATGTGAAAGCAGCATGTCAAACAAAACGTGGTTGTATTAAATCCAAGCACAGGCCATCTTTCCATCTATCCTCTACCCATGTGTTCCTTTCATGTCGCAAGGAGCTGGTGTCCATCTCCAGCGAGACACCCTGGACATGGACACATGGAGACAAACCATTCACATGCTCACTCACAACCAAAGAACTTACTGTGTGTGTTTTGGTCTTTGGAAGGAAGCCGGAGTACTGTACTGTACTTGGAGAAATCTTACACATGTACGGGGAAAACTAGCAAACGTGACAAAGAAAAAGGCCACAAGGAGGAGGCAAACCTGCAACCTTTTAGCTGTGGGGCAACATTTTTAACCACTGTTCCAGTGAAGAAAAACACCAGGCATCAAATTAATGTTTTCTACATTGGTCATGTGCCACAGCTGTAAGCTTTGACATCAATGTGTTCAGATCCTTTTGTAAAAATGGCTAACAAACAGCCCAAAATAATCAAATAGCAGAAAATCCTTAGAAGAAGCCATTTAACACCATCATCCCCCAACAGCTCATCCTTAAACTGGACAGTCTGGGGCTGAACACCTCAATGTGTAACTGGCTGCTAGACTTCCTGACCGGGAGACCACAGACAGTACGGATCGGGAGTAACACATCTAGCACCATCACATTGAACACAGGGGCCCCACAAGGATGTGTGCTGAGCCCCCTTCTATTCACCCTGCTAACACACGACTGCACACCATCGTACAGCTCCAACCACTTCATCAAGTTTGCGGACGACACAACAGTGGTAGGTCTCATCAGCAACAACGATGAGACGGACTACAGGAACGAGGTGAGCCGCTTGGCCTTGTGGTGCGGACACAACAATCTCACTCTCAACGTGGAGAAGACAAAGGAGATTGTTGTGGACTTCAGGAAGAGGGATGCCCAACATCCCCCTCTGACCATCAACAGCACCGCAGTGGAGAGAGTAGACAGCACCAAGTTCCTGGGAGTGCACGTCTCAAAGGACCTGTCCTGGAGCAGGAACACTGCAGCACTGGCCAAGAAGGCTCACCAGCGTCTCTACTTTCTCCGCAAGCTGAAAAGGGCTGGAGCTTCAACCCCCATCATGAGCACCTTCTACAGAGGTGCCATAGAAAGTGTCCTGACCAGCTGCATCACTGTGTGGTTTGGTGCATGTACTGCATCATGCCGCAAGAGCCTCCAGCGCATTGTGAGAGCAGCTGAGAAGATCGTGGGCACCTCCTTGCCCTCACTGCAGGACTTACACAGCAAACGCCTCAATCGGAAAGCCCACCGCATGGCAGGTGATCCCACACACCCACTACACAGCTGCTTCAGACTGCTGCCATCAGGGAGGAGACTGAGGAGTCTCCAGGCTCGAACCAGCAGACTGAGAGACAGCTCTGTTCATCAGGCAGTCAGAATGCTAAACACTCTGCCTGCTCTGCCTCCCCTCCCATTTGAACTGCCTTAACACTAAAACTTTCTCACATATTATCACTCAACACAAAGTTTTTAACACTAGACTCTGTCATCAAACGGGTTGATCACTGAACTCTCGGTCATGTGCTCATACAGTTTGCACTACTTCTCATACTTGCACTAATGTCTGTATTACATCACTGCCTATAATCATAATACTGTTTACATTCTCTGTTTACATTTATTAATACTGTTTACTTTTATTACTACTGCCTACATGTAATTACTACTGTTTACATTTATTTACACTACTCTAGTATCTACACCACTGCTGGTACATATACAGTGTGCTCTGAACGGTCTTATTTAGGGATGCCCAATGTGCCTTACTGCATATGCCACTTTTTGCCTCTACAACAACATCAACTACTACCTCATACATATACTGTGTACATTGACTCATACGCTGCTTTGCCACTTTGCAAATGTCAATGCTAGAAACCTTTAGTTTATTTTAGTTATACTTTTTATACTCTTTTTTTATACTAGTATGCAAAAACTCAGGACAATATTATGTTCATTAAATGTTTAATGTTTTAGTTTTAGAGTTGGTGTAAATTTTCATACTCTTATACCACTATGCAAAAAACTCAGGACAGTGTTAGGTTTACTATTTTATGCTTATGTCTATTATTATATGTTTCAGTGTTTCAATGTTTAGATGTTTACTGTTGCACCGAGGGACTGAGAGAAACGCAATTTCGGTCCTGTGTATGTCCTGCACTGTACATATTGCAGATCTGACAATAAAGTTGACTTTGACTTTGAAAAAGGTCGCTCGGACAAAATTTTGAAGATCTAAAATAATTAGATGTGGCTCTTTTTTTTTTACTAGAGCAGTTTTTACCGTATTAAAATTGTCAGTCAAATGGTCACAAATAGGCCTGTCGCGATAAACAATAAATCACTTAATCGCATGATAAATGAGAATTATCGACCTCATTTTCATTTATCGGCTTTATCGTTTCTTCGTGTCGCTCTCTTTCTACTGAAGACACTGGATGACAAAAGGCTCAACTTCGGACCCCTCCATTCTCTTTTCTCTTTAAAATCAATCTTAGCTGTCCAAAATTGCATTTTTGGACAGCTAAAAGCAGCTAAACTGAGAAGCTAAGCTACGAGCTAAGCTAACTGGCCGACCTCGGGGAAAAAACCCCTCTGTTTTGTCGAAGCTCCAAAATTCATGGTTGAAACCTGTGCCTTCCATGTGAAAAGTCGTTTTCCTCTGCAAAAAGAAGCTGAGAACTTGCTTACTGTTTTTTATTTATTTATTTATTTATTTATTTTAATTTATTTAAAGCTTTGTGTGAAAAATGATATTCTAAGGAGCTCAAATCACACCGAGCGACTGCCATTTTGAGAACCAAATAGAGACGGCCCATGTCACGTCAAGGGGCCTCCCTCCAATTTTTCTTGAAGAGACACACTGCTCGCTCCCTCACTATTCATCCTTCGGTTCAAATAGTCTTATACTGCCATCCGGTGGTCAAAAAAGGTACTACACACAAAAAGTAACCGACATTTCCTCTTAAATTTGACAATAAGTACTAATTATTGTCAAATTTCAAACAATATTATCGTTTATCGCAATAATTTCTGGGACAATTAATCACCCAGCAAAATTTGTTATCGTGACAGGTCACAAAGTACGAAAACACATCCCAGCCTACAGAATAACACAGACAGGAATCATAACACAGACAGGAAAAAGAAACTACTCAGCTTGTCCCATAAGTACATTTTTTCCTCCTCCTATAAACTCGTTCTGGTCTTAATTCAGACAATTAATCCAGTTTCTAACATCCACTAATTCTTTCCACGACGTTGGGCAAACAAAGGGATCCTCCTCACTAATGGTCCCCTAGGCTTCACTGCTATCTTATTGATCTGCTGTCACCCAATTTCTCTGTGACTTATGCCCTGCTTAATTCTCATTACTGTGCACACTGAAGCCTTATCGGGGAGAACAATGGGTTTGTTGTCACAGAGGGCAAAAATATGAGCAGGCCTGTGACAGCCTGAGTGCAAACTCATGACTTCAAGTCTGCAAGCCCTCTCCGTGACCTCTGCAATCATGTATCCAGCTCTGAGCCCAAATACTAAACTCATTCTGGGCTGTTTGCAGATGAATCAGAAAATTGGATCTTGCTTGTTTTGTGGAAAAGGTCCTCCCCACAAAAACCAGTGGTTTGACTCTTTAGCCATAAAACTGTCGCTGTGATATGTCTCCAGCACTGATGCGTCCTCAGCTCCTGCGTGGCCCTTTAACTTATCCGCTGCTATCTCTTCCTTTCAATTATGTTTCTCTGCTCTTTTAGACAAAGAGTAATAAAGCTATAAATCGCAGGTCCGGCAAAAGGTATGGACATTCTGTCTCTGAACTGCAGTTGAAACTGCCATAAACCACACACAAAGTCAAAGATAAGGATTTGTAGTTATTTAACATCATCCTTGTCCCCTAAATCACACCGATAAGAGAATTAAGTGAAGGCTATAGGTTCTTCGTCCTTTAGTCATTGATTTTTCTTTTCCTTTCTTTAACAAAAAGCCCAGTGCGGTATTTTCATTGAGCATCCTATTTTCTTTAAGCTTTAGAGTGGAAATGGGATTACCGTATTTTCCGGCGTATAAGTCGCTCCGAATTACAAGTCGCGTCAGTGAAAAAAAGCATCATGAAGAGGAAAAAAAAACAGATATAAGTCGCTTCAACGTATAAGTCACATTTACAGTATTATGTGTTTATTTAATGGTCAAAGCAGCAACATTTTGTCTGGGTGGCACAGCTCCATCCATTAATCTATCCATCCATCAGTTAATCCATACATCCATCAATCAATCTATCCATTCATCGATTGGCCAGAGCTACTAGCTTGCCAGCGTTCTTCTGTCTGCATCAGCTGAGTGAAGCGAGCGCGCACGAGAGAACTCGCTGTTTTAGTTCTTCGAAATTTAAATCATCAGTCAAAAATTGTGTTATGAATATGGAAAAAAGTGTATAGTTCCTGGTTTATCGTAGGGGATCTGTAGCCTGAAGCCTTGCGATAAGTGAAAAATGGCCAAGTAGAGATAATAGTACAAGTAGTATATAGTAGTTATATA
>JBBPBX010008629.1:28589-62030 GCA_038048925.1 Garcialebias charrua
ATATATATAATATAAAATATATATATATATATATATAAATAACCCTTCCCACACCCTTGCAGTATTCTAAACAATGTTTCTAAACTCTAAAGGCTCTAAAAGAGCACAGAAGGTCATGATTTTAGCTCTATGCCTCCTCTCAGCCACCTGCAAGCGTTCCTGGCCACGCCCACTTCTCCGCTCTGCACAGAGAAACAGCTGCAGCAGGAAGCTTATCCTGCAGAATGGGCTGCACAAAAATGCAGCAGGTGCTAAATAATTTTAAAAAAAACAATTTTCAATAAAAAAGTCCATGCCGATCGTGCGGCTCGTCCGTTAATTAGCCAATTGTGTCATGCCCACTCTTATTTTGAAAAATTGTGATAGAGCGAGACCACAATAAACGATTCGCAAAGTAGCGAGGGACTACTGCATAAGTCGTTTCGGCGTATAAGTCGCAGGACTGACTTTTTTTTTTATCACTGTTTTTTATTAAAAAAAATTGCCTTTTTATACATACATACAATACATACATACAAATAGGAAACCGTGGGTACAAAAGGAGTCATACATATGATCTGTTTAAACAACATACTTAAACACAAACAAAAATTTTCTCTACAAAATAATCCCATTCACTCCTATCCAGGTCGCTGCCCTATGTCTACACATTACATCCTTAAACCTGACAAAAAGGGAGAGCACATTTTAATAAAATAAAAAATAAAACAAAGAATTCACCTGAAATATTACTGTATATTTTGGAATGTATCAAGAAAGGGGCCCCATATATACCGTATATATATTTTTTTCCCAGTAGAGTGCTGAAGAGATTACCTTATTTTTTCTAGTTTCAAGCATGACACGTAAATTCTGTAAGAATAAAAATAGCTAAATCAATTGCAGTACTGTACAAAGTCAGAGACCTATTGGATGATAAAGCTCTGTATTTGTTGTATAACACAATCATTGTTCCACACTTAATTTATTGTATTGATGTTTGGGGGAAAGTGTGTAAAACAATCACAAAGCCTATTTTTGTATTACAGAAAAGAGCTGTAAGAATTATCACTAGAAAACATTACTGTCATCCATCAAGTACATTATTTTATCAACTGAAGTTATTGAAGTTCCATGATTTGGTAGATTATAATATTTTATCAGTTATGTATAGGGCTCAGAATAACGCATTACCTTTAAATATCCAAATACATTTTGTTAAAAGACAAAGTTGTTATAATCTTAAGGGGACAGACATATTTGTAAAACCAAAATTCAGAACTAGTTTGAAGGGACGTTCTACCTCAATCCAGGGAATTGATTATGGAATGGTTTGGAGAATGAAGTTAAAAATGCCAAGTCAATGTTTACATTTAAGAAAATGATCAAAACTAAATTGTTTTAAAAAAATGAAGTAGCATAATGTGTATTGTATTAGTTAGACAATTAGAAAGAGTTATTCATTTTGTTCTGTTACTGGAAGATTATTATTGTTTGAACTGATTGTTTGAAAAAAGGGGCAGATAAGATTTTTTCTTCTTTCTGCTACCTTTAATTTTTTTATACGTTATCATTTATGGGATTGTTTTGTATTGTGTTTTTTGTTAAAAAAAAAAAATAAAAAATAAAAAGAACAAATTTAATAAACAAACAAACATGACAAAAGGTCATATAACCACTGTTTATGAGTTGGAGGGGCAGACAAATCTATTTAAAAAAAAAAACTGCAACTTATATGCTGCAAAATACGGTACTTGGCCTATTAGCTGCAGAATCTGCCCTGAATTTGTCAAATGATCAAGAATTCTTCTCAATTGTTCATTTTTAGAAGAAATTTTTCAAATACAGTCACTAAAAAACGATTTTCCCCTGAAAGGCCATTTGAGGTAGTGTTTTGCACAGTCCAACTGTTTTGGTATGCTACATTTAGTCTTCAGCTCAATGAAACAAATGCTTTTTGAGACAAAACACATGACTTAATTTTCAGAAAATTATCAGTTTATCTAACAGTCCGCTTGTTAAAGCGGCCTTTGTTTCACTAAAACCAGAGAATTTGCCCCTCTTAGCGCTTCATGTACCATTTTAAACAGAACTGTGTAAGTTAGTTCCTCATTTAAGCATGAAAACACTTAAGTCAGTGCCTGAGAGACAGCAAAGCTGCAGCCGCTCAAATTTAATGATTCAGTTGCTGTTTAGCTTTGAGTTCACGACCCTGCAGCGTTGATAAATGTCAAGCGCAACAATGTCCCGCTAACTAGACATGCCACTGCCAACCAATCATCTTGTTATCGACTGTAAAATCTGTAATGCGACTCCAAACGCCGCGTTACAGTTTCTGTGGAACCATGTGAGGCCGGTCGTTCAGTCTGCTCCACATCGGTTTGTTTTGCTCGGAGCGTTGAGTTTCTGCTCAACATTGCACAACAGGCGTTAAGGACAGCTGTGTTTTCGAGTCAATACATCTTTATTTAATATTTTTTTTAGATCATAAAAATGTTAGAATGGGGCTGCAGGAATGCTCGGAGGAACAGCCGTGGGTTTTGAAATCAGTTGCTGCTCAGCTGGATTTAAAAATGTGTTTGTGGTTAATGTTTAATCTTCAAAAAAGCTTTTAATTTGATCCGTTTTAGGAAGTTTAACAAAGCCGACGTTGTGTTGTGACATACTGTCCTGCATGGTTTCATCTGTAGAGCTTTTGATGTAAAACTCTGATTTTGAAGGCCCTTTAAAAAAATATAGTGATTTTGAGTTGTAACATTAAAATTTTCCCTAAACTGTGCATAAGAATGCGTGTTTGAATTTGTTGTTTTCAACTCATGTATCGTACAAAATGCAT
Source organism: Garcialebias charrua (assembly GCA_038048925.1). Taxonomy (NCBI): domain Eukaryota; kingdom Metazoa; phylum Chordata; class Actinopteri; order Cyprinodontiformes; family Rivulidae; genus Garcialebias; species Garcialebias charrua. Next base: position 31,405 of record JBBPBX010008629.1, read on the forward strand.
GAAATAAATTACAATATAATAGTGCAGTACTTTCTGTAACAATAATCACCTATAAAAATAAATGTTACTCATTTTGAGTCCCTATTGATTAAGCATTATGACCTCAACTAAGATAATCTTAGTTTAACCCTTGCATGAAAGGTGCTGGGAGATATGCATCTCATCATGACAATTCAATTCATGTACCATAACCACTTTTTCAAAACCTTTACACCACCATGCATTTTGCATTATGCTGGCAATTTGGCAATAATACATTGTTTGTATAAGAAGTGACCCAGGCTGCATGGTAAATGCAACAGGAAGCTGCTACTGTTGCTATTCACCAGGCCGGCCTGTGGCGTGGGCAGTATGACAAATGCAAAGGGTGCCGTCCAGCCAGGGGGCGCCACAATGGAGCAAGGAAAAAAAAGCTACTTTAAAGAGAAACTAAACCCTGGTCTAAAAACGTGTTTACGGCAACACCTATGGGTTAAACAGAGGAATTGCACCTTAATTTTCTTATTGGTCAAGGACGTTCACTCTGACGTGTCTTGTACACTCTGACGTCACGGAAGTGGTTCAGTGCCAATCCCCTGCAGAGATGAGAAGGTCCTGCAGCATTCATACCTTATATGGAAGTGCCACATTTCACTCCTGACAAGCGGTTTTCTTTCTTTTATTTTTTCATTTTTTTAAGCTTTTGGTTTTGGATGGAATGGGTAGAATAGATACATGTTTATCCTTTGTTGTTGCTTGGTGTATGTTGTTGGCTAGAGGTTTGATTTGTTTTAGGTTGTTGCTGGTGGAGGCGTGGACAAAAGCACAACTCTACCTCCTCCCCTCCTTGTCTCTCGACACGCCCATTTTGAGGGTGATTTTGGATCTGCTTAGGAAGGAGTTACCGTCTCAACCTGTGTTTAGTTCCTCTTTAACATAATATTAAAAATACAAGGTAATATAAATTTTTACATTGGTTTGGCTGCATATAAAAGTATTAAATACTGCTACTATTAATAACAAATCATATTTGCAAATACAGGTAGTCCCCGACTTACGACGGAGTTACGTTCTTACGTGACGTCGTAAGACGAATTTCGTCGTAAGTCGGAAAATACGTCCAAACTGCACCTTATACGTACAATATACGTACAATACGTACTTCGACCAAGTCTTCACAAATGTAAAGGGGGCGTACACGGCGAAGACACGCCCAGCGCTCGGATCTTCCGACCACGACTCTCTGATTCTGGCCCCAAGAGAACTCCCTCCACTCAGGCGCTCAAAGCCGGAACAAAGAGAAATAACAATCTGGCCTCAAGATAGTTCCCCCATGTTGAGAGACTGTTTTGAGAGGACAAACTGGTCTGTTTTCAGAGAAGCAGCCACTGATGGTAGTTCAGTGGACATGGAACTGTACGCTTCCTCAGTCCTGGGTTACATCAGTACATGCTCTGAAAATGTATCCATAAAAAAATATGTGAAATCCTACCCGAACCGGAAACCCTGGTTAAATAAAGAAGTTCACGCCTTGCTAGCAGCCAGAGACACTGCATTCAAGTCAGGAGATAAAGTGGAACTGAGAAAGAGCAGGAATGAACTGAAGGATGGCATTAAGAAGGCCAAGGCCACGTATGCACAGAGGATCGAGGGACAGTTCACCTCACAAGACCCACGGAGCATGTGGAAGGGTATTAAATGCATAACAGATTACAAAGGCAAAAACAAACAATGCCCCAGGGACCCATCTCTGCCTGATGCCCTCAATAAGTTTTATGCACGTTTTGATGATCCAAACAGACCTGCTAGCACCAGACTCACCTCATCACCAGATGAAGAGCATCTCAGGGTGTCCGCAGCAGAAGTGAGAGGCAGTCTCAGAAAGATTAATCCTCATAAAGCAACCGGACCAGACAACATCCCAGGGAAAGTTCTGAAGGAATGTGCGGACCAGCTCTGTGAGGTGCTGGCTGACATCTTCACCACCTCACTTGCACTGGAGTCAGTTCCCACCTGCCTGAAGACCGCGACCATCATCCCAGTCCCAAAGAGCTCCACAGTGACTGGTCTGAATGACTATAGACCGGTGGCCCTCACCCCGATAGTCGCTAAATGTTTTGAGAAACTGGTCATGTCCCACATCAAGGCAACCGTCAACATCAATGAGGACCCTCATCAATACGCATACCGTGAGAACCGATCAACAGAGGACGCCATTTCTTCCGTGGTCCACACTGCTCTCACCCACCTGGATCAGAAAGACTCATACGTGCGTCTGCTCTTTGTGGACTTCACATCTGCCTTCAACACCATGATCCCCCAAACTCTGATAGACAAACTATCTACACTTGGACTAAGCCCCTCTATTTGTAACTGGGTACTAGACTTCTTAACAGACAGACCACAGTCCGTGAAGATCCACAACTTCTCCTCCTCCACCATAACCCTCAGCACTGGCTCTCCTCAGGGATGTGTGCTGAGCCCCCTTCTGTTCACTCTGCTCACATATGATTGTACAGCCACACTTCCAGGCTGTCATATTGTTAAGTTTGCAGATGATACAGCGGTGGTGGGATGCATCACAAACAATGATGAGTCCAGCTACAGACAGGAGGTGGAACACCTGGAGAGCTGGTGCAAAGAGAATAATCTTCACATGAATGTGAAGAAGACAAAGGAGATGATTGTGGACTTCAGAAGGAACAAACACACCCATGCCCCATTGATAATAGGCGGGTCTGCAGTGGAAGTGGTCTCCAGCTACAAATACTTGGGTGTACACATGAATGATAACCTCAGCTGGAGCAACAACACCACCAGCCTGATCAAGAAAGGTCATCAGAGACTCTACTTCCTCAGACGGCTGAGACGAGCTGGTCTGAGCAGCCCAGTTCTCACCTCCTTCTACAGGTGTGCAGTGGAGAGCATCCTGTGCTCCAGCATCAACGTGTGGCATGGAGGCTGCACAGTTGAAGAGAGGAAAGCTCTGCAGAGAGTGGTGAAGGCTGCACAGAAGTCTGTTGGAGTCAGTCTCCCCACCATCACAGACATTTACACCTCTAGATGCAGGAAAAGAGCCACCTGTATCATGAAAGACCTCACTCATCCAGCACACTCACTCTTTGCCCCACTCCCCTCAGGACGGAGGTTGAGGAGCATCAAGTGTAGAACCACTAGACTGAGGAACAGCTTCTACCCTGAGGCTGTTAGACTCATGAATAAATAAAAATAAAATTAAAATAAACACTGCAAAATATCACATCATGCTGATGCTGATCTGTTTTCTTGTTGCTGTGTTCATCTGTGTTCATCTGTGACCATCTGCTCATACAAACTCATGTTCGTGCTGCTGTTTATTCCCACTATATTAGGCTTAGTGTATTACTAGTTGATGTTTTTCTTAGTTAGTTCTCGATGTTATTACTGTTTTTCTCTTTCATTTGTTGTTGGATGTAACTGGGACCTCGTGTACATAATCTCGTTTTCATCTCATGTACCACATGCGGTGCAAATGACAATAAAGACTCTCTGACTCTCTGACTCTGACTCTGACTAGCTGTGTTTCCATCCATTTTCATTTCGATTTTTGAGCTAATTTTTGAAATCTCGCAAATATGTAAATACAAATTAATGCGAAGCAGAAGTGTTTCCATCTGCTGGCTTGAAGCGCATCTACCAAGCCACGCACAGCGTCATTACGTCAGACGTCAGCACTGCGCATGTCTACAGTAAACAGGAAGTAGCAGTTGAAAACAGAACCTGGCCACACATCTCGTCAAAATGGAGAGAATATTTCAGGTACGTGTTGCTATCGGTCGAGTTGTATTTATTCTGTCATACAAACTAGTTTTAGCGATGTTACATGTTGTCCGGAGCGGAAACAGCTGATCAGTCACGTGACGTGAATGTTCGCTTCGGCAGCACGAGTCGGCAAATGTGTTTCCATCTGTCGCTGTGCGCATCTGCTCATTTTCGAACATCCCAAAAACCACCTCAAGCGAGCGTATAAACTTTTTGGCGAACTTGAGAAAGTAAATACGGATTTTGCCGTTTCCATTAAGCTTTTCTGCTGCGATACTTCAAAATGCGCACCTAGAAACCTTGATGGAAACACGGTTACTGACTCTGACAATCTGTATTTTACCAAGCACTTAGCCTATCCCAACACAGTACCCTACATAATTATCAAAAAACACATACATTTGGAGCCATAATGAAGGGAAAAAAGAGTTAATAACCTACTGGGAGCTGGTGAAGCCTTCCTCCGCCTGTTAGCATGTTAGCTCGGTGTTCCTCCAACATCTGAGGCTGCCTGTAGTTCGTGCGGTCCAGACTGTTTACAGTAAGGCCTGTTAGCATGTTAGCTCCATACATTTGGAGCCATAATGAAGGGAAAAAAGAGTTAATAACCTACTGGGAGCTGGTGAAGCCTTCCTCCGCCTGTTAGCATGTTAGCTCGTTGTTCCTCCAAGCTCTGCAGCTGCCTGTAGTTTTCCATTGCTTCGCGTGGTCCACAGCTTTACAGTAAGGTCTATTAGCATGTTAGCTCGTCCCTCCTCGTCGGTCTGCTGGTCCAAGGTCTGCCGGTCCGGCCCTCTGCCATCAAGCTACTGCTGTCAAAACCGGAAGGAACTTGGAACTCAGCTTTCAAAATAAAACATTTAAAAAAAAAAAAAATTAACGGGAGATGCGTGACGTAACCGCAAAACGTCGTAAGTCGAGGACTATCTGTACCGTTAAAGTGAATGTAAATGATAATATAACAAAAATGACAACGATTTAATGTTTCTAAAATAGTATGCATGAACCACCAACATTTTTAGATTAGTCTTTTAAGGACAGAAGCAATATTTGTTGGCCTTGACCTCGCTGGAACTAGCCTTTAGCTCATCTGTCTGTCCATCCTTGCATCCACCCATACATCCACCCATGCATGCATCCATCCATGCATTCATGCATCTGTCCGTCTGTCTATCCATGCATGCATGCATGCATTTTCTTCTTCTTCCTTTCAGGTCGCGGAGGTCACTGGTGCCCATGTCCAGCAGTTGCTATGCACAAGGCAAGGCACACCCTGGACAGGCCTCCAGTTCATCACAGGGCCACATGGAGACAAGCGAGTCAAACAACCATTCACTGTCTCCTAGGGACAATTTAGAGTTACCAGTCAGCCTAACAGGCATGTTTTTGATTTGTGGGAGGAATTTTTGGTACGCTACATTTAGTTTTTAGTCTGGAGAAAACCCAGGCATGCACAGAGAGAATATGCAAACTCCACCCAGAAAGACCCCAGCCGGGATTTGATCCGGCAACCTTCTCGCTGAGAAGCAACAGCTGGATGGAGCTGTTGCCATCCAGTTGTCATTCAGTTGGAACTAAATATTTATGTTCTGCAAAAATGCAGACCTGTTCAGGGCATCCCTCTTCTCACACAGTGACTGGAGGTAGACACCAGCTCCCTGTGACACAGAAAGGAGTCGTAGGGATGGATGGATGCTAAGATCTAAATGACTTTGCTGAAGAAGCTGAAATAAAACTAAAAGAAGCAGAAGACTAGCTATCTCTGAAAACATAATGTTAACCATTCAAAGAACATTTAATTCATGAGCAACTGCTCTGGTGGACATTCCTGCAGTCACCATGATTATTGCACGCTCCCTCAAAACCTGCAACATCTGTAGCGTTGTGCTGTGTGATAAAACTGCACAGTTTAGAGTGGCCCTTTATTGTGGTCAGCCTAAGGCACACCTGTGCAATAATCAAGCTGTTTGTTCCTCATCTTGACATGCACCTGTGAGATGGGCGGGTTATCTCGACAAAGCAAAAGTACTCACTAACACAGATTTACCGGTACACAAATTTGTGAACAACGTTTGAGAGAAAAAGGCCTTTTGTGTACGCAGAAAAAGTCTATGTTTGAGTTCAGCTCACTAAAAACCAAAGCAGAAACAAAAGTGGTGCGTTTATATTTTTCTTCAGTATAAAAGCTTAAATAAGCCAAATGCTAAATACAAATTAGAAGTGCCAAAATGCTAGCGAAAAGCTAAAAGACGCAACACAGTAGCTAGAAGCTAAAAGCAGCAGAAAAATACAAAAATGTTTCACAGTGTTTTGAATAAATTGAAAAGATCTCAACATATTTCTAAAGAGGAAATATTTGAAAAGTTAAATACAGGTAGTCCTCGACTTACGACGTAGATCCGTTCCTAGGCGGCGGCGTAAACCGATTTTCGACGCAAGTCGGAAAATATGTACATACTGCACCATATACTGTACAGTACTGTATTACCAAGCATTTAGTCTATCCTAACACAGTACCCTACATAATTATCAAAAAACACATACATTTAGGAGCCATAATGAAGGGCAAAAAGAGTTAATTGCCTACTGGGATGCTGACGCCGTCTTCCTCGGTCCATTTGCCGTATTCCGTTTACGACGTAAAACCGCGTTCACAGTACAGTACTGTATTCTTCCGCTGCTGCACCGCTGCGTCACAACGTTTTTTGACGTAAAACTGCGTAACTCGAAATAAGGCTTTTCATTGTAAATGGGAGATGCGTTGTAACCACGAAACGTTGTAACGCGAGACCGTCGTAACCCGAGGACTACCTTTTCGAAAAGTATAAAAGTTACAAATCCCCAAAGTCGCAACACCCGTCTACCCGAGAGAGCTAAACTTTTAGATATACGAATGGCTAAAATGGCACAAAGTATGCAGTTGTAATTATGTGGCAAATAAAATACAAATGTAAAAACATCCAGATAAAGTAAAAACAAAAAGTATAAATGCTGAATCAGCATTCATACAATAAGACTCCACTTCTCAAAACTTGAAGTTGTTCACAGAGCTACTGTAACAAGTAAGGCATTAATTCTTCATAAGCTGCTTCAGAACACCATTTCGGAAGATCTAAACTACACTTTTAATTTAAAGCCATGTGAGATTTATGCTCAAATGTAAACAAATAAGGCTGCAAAAGCCTTCGGGACGTGTTCTGAATTCCGTTGCTATCGCCAGTCGAGGATATTACCACGCGAGCGCCAACAGGGCTCGGACAAACTGCTTCTTTAAGCATTTCTCCGGGAGACATAAAAATGTATTTATGGTCAGCAGGGGTGGGCATAAAGAAAGATTGGCAAACATGAAACTCAAGTCCTCTCTCGGGTGCCATCGAGCCACGCTCAGCTGTGCTCAATCATAGGCTGAAAAAACAACAGCCCGGTCCGACAAAGCACCGCCTCGGGCATTTGTTTTACATTCTCCTCAAAACCTGTTATTGAAGATAATGCTTTGTCTTTATACCCGTTTTCAGCTCTGTAATGAACTTCATCTGTCTTGTGCTGCCGTGCGCCTGTTTAAACCCACTGTTTAGTGCTTATTACTCAGTGCTAAGATTAAAGGCTGCTGAGGATTCTGTTTCTGAGCTTAGCTGGTGTAGAATTGATTTCTTTTATGAATATATGAATCACCGAGGTCATTACTGGGCTGGACTCTTTTTCATTTAATTGAGCTATGTCCCCTGCTTCAGCACCAAGAATCATCTATCAACAATGTTCCTCTGTGGGCTTTGAAAACAGCAGCATCTAAAGTATAGTCTCATTTATCCAACAGATACAAAACATTGATCCTTCGAAGAAGAAGTAAAAAGACATCTTAGTGTTTTAGTAGTTCATAAGCTGAGGGATAAGGAATATACAGGAAGAATGAACATACCAGCTTATTTTAAAATCCTTTTAATTGCAAGGCTTATTACTAATCAACTGCAACTCGTTTCTTGCTAAAATATTTCTCATTCACACGCGGCAGTATCGACTTTTTGAGTAAAACGACATTAATGTAGATAACAGCCATTTTGAATTCTCATTAGTCACTAGTAATCCAGAAACATGGGCGATATATTAAGACTGGTGTTCACAGCCAGTCATTAAAGGAGAAATAAAAGACAAAATAAATCCATTCCTGAAACGCCTGCGATTAATCATGTTGGCCACTGCTGGCTGGCTGCTTAACGCTTTTTATTGAGTCATTTATGCAGGTCTCTCCTATAATCCGTTTATTCTAACTAATGCCTCTCTTCATGCTCAAAGTGCTGCCTTCAGATGATACTCCTGGAAACTGTATGCATTTACATAGTTTTTAATTTTAATTTTTAAGACGCACATGCAATAATTATGGTCAATAAAATGAAGTACTAAAGTGCATTGTTGAAAAGAGATTTGTAATTAAAATGTTGTGTGTTTTCATTCTTCATAAAATTCACAATAAAACAGAAGAATATTATAGTGATGCATTTTATATATTTAATAATGCTCATGACAAAAACTATTTTCTATAAGTGAAGTAACAGAAATAAATTAAAATCTCTTTAAACCCTTAAAAACATATTTAAAATCTGCTACAGCATAATTTATTTTTATTTCCTTAAACTGTTTTTAGGTTTTGCTAACGTTTTGCTACTTTTAAAATGTAGCATACCTACTATGCTGGTGAAGATTCTCAGTCGTCCAGGACATGATAAATCAAAAAAGGCGTTCAATACAGAAACAACTGGACTTTATTTGTAACAGAAGACGTTTCGCTTCCCATCCGGGGAGCTTTATCAATTCAATGAGGAGACTGTGAGAGAGAGGGAAGTTATAAGCAGGCTGGGCCACTGACACGCACAAACATATGTAAATTGGAAGCTAACACACACACATACTTGGGATAACACGTGCCTGTGACCCATTCAAAGTTCAGTGTGTGAAAGCAGACCTTACAGAAAACACACACACATCCTACTGTATGTAAATTGACAAAACACACTTCACACATTGATAGCAGGGACCTGTCAAAGTAACATCTTTGTTAGTCTAATTCACAAACGAAGCTCCTCTGTTCTCATCAGGTGAGAAACATCTGGGAATCAGCTGCAGGGCCGCACCATAAGTTTTAGAAAGTTAAAATCTTAGACCTCCTCTGTTTAACGATGGTTTCTCTCGTTTTACATAAACCGCCTCCTTCACACCCCTCTCAAACCACCTGTGCTCACGGTCCAAAATATGCACATTCTGGTCCTCAAAAGAGTGTCCCTTGTCCGTGAAGTGGAGGTGAACAGTTGAGTTTTGTCCAGAGGAGGTGGCTCTCCTGTGTTTGGACATTCTTCTGTGAAGAGGCTGTTTAGTTTCTCCAATGTAGAGGTCTGGGCAGTCCTTGCTGCACTGGACTACATACACTACACCACTCTGTTTGTGTGTGGGGGTTTTGTCCTTAGGATGGACCAGCCTCTGTCTGAGAGTCCTGCTGGGTTTGAAATGTACTGGGATGTTGTTTGTTGAAAATCCTTCTGAAATTCTCTGAAACTCCAGCCACATAAGGGATGACAATGTTTTTTCATCTGTTCACCTTTTTCTGAGGACAGTCTCAACATTGAAGTTTACAGAAAACCAACCCACACAGACCAGTATCTTCTGTTTGACTCTCACCATCCACTGGAACACAAACTTTCTGTCATCAGAACTTTACAGCATCGAGCCGAACACATCCCCACGAAGCCAGAAGGGAAGAAAAAGGAACAGAAACACATTGAAAAATCTCTGCAAACATGTGGATACCCTAACTGGGCTTTTGTCAAGTCAGCGAGGAAATTTACAAAACACAATAATGAACAGAAAAAGGTGAACAGACAAAAAAACATTGTCATCCCGTAGAATCTACGCGAAGCAGCAGTCGGCCATGAGACACAGGATGCCGATTTTCCCTGATTTTCTCACTGAGCTCACTCGCACCTGGGCCGAGCCCAGAGCTCCCATGCTTCTGCTGCTCTCTCAGTTCCTCGACATCGCCGGAATGGAGGCAGCAGGAATCGCCAACGTGCCGCAGATGGAGGACACACTGGCGGCTCACTTGGCCCCCAGGACGTCGGACGCAAAACCAACTCTGCCCAGCAAAGCCTGCCGTGCTTCGGCTGCACAGCTCGACAAATGCTACAGAGCTCAGGGCCTCGCGGCCCGCGCATTAAACTCCTCTGCCTCAATGCAAGCGTACCTGGCAGAGAAGCTCCAGGAACTCCAGGTAACCACAAGCAAAAAGGCGACGACTGACATCCTGGAGGAAGCCCGCTGGGTGACTGACTTTGTGCTCTGCATGTTGTGGACCGCCGCCATAGCTCAAGGGAGATGCATGGCTGAAGTGGTCATCGCTCAGCGCCACCTGTGGCTCACTCTGACGGACTTGCCAGAAGGCCAACGTTAACCCTTTCTTCACCACCCGATAGAGCCCACGGGACTCTTCGGGGAGGCTTTGGAACGCATCCAGAGCAGGCTGGAGCAACGAAGGAAGCAGGCTGAAGTGCTACGTGAGGGGATGCCTAGATAGGCTCCCCCCCCTCCTCAGAGACACCAGCAGGAGCAGACCCGCGCAGCCCTGACACCACTCAGCCACACACCGCCCCCCGCAAAAGAGACCAGCTTACGACGGAGAGCAACGACAGAGACCGTCGCAGGTCCATCTCAGGCCAGTCAGTCCTGGAGCAAGAACAGGTTTGTTCCTCGCCAAGCGGTTCCGCCGAGGACTTCCTCAGCGAACCGGGATGGGAGACAGAAGCGGGCCTGACGAAGCGGGCCCGCTCTACAGTTTTGCAGGTTTGTCCACCCACGGGGTACGGGAACCAAGACATTTAAACCCAGACTTTGAAAAAGAATACGAAAAGCTGGTGACATTTGTGTGTGCTCAAAACAAAATGTTTCTGACATTTGTGTAACAAAGACAAATTTCTGTTCTTCTAAACACAAAAATAAAGTACCAGAAACACAAACTGCCCTGATTCTTGACTAAAAACAAAACAAAACAGGGACAACAACAACCCATTTTTATGAAAACAGTCACAATAAAGGGAAAGAGCAAGCACCCCTCCTCTCTCGTGCAACACAGGGTGTCAGATCAGACAATGAATCGCAGCGGGACATCTGGAGTCTGTTTGGAGCAGACAGACTTTGCGGTGTCCACGTGCGGGCAGGTCAGTTTGCTCAGGACAGAGTGGGGGGGCAGACGTTCCCCCGCCCGCACTCACGAGGCGCAGGCAGCCCGCAATAAACATGCCTCTGCGGCTCTCAGCACATGCGCAGGCCTGGGGGGTGTGTCTACCAAACACGTTGGTCATGTCTACAGTGTGTCATGGGCTCCGCCTGCAGTTCCGCAGGCGGCCGCCTCCGGTCACAGGGGTGCTAAAATCAGATATAAACCCAGAACGTGCGCACGTCCTGAGGGAGGAAATAACAGCAATGCTGCAGAAAGGTGTGATCTGTGTTGTTCCAAAACGAGAAATAAAAACCGGCCACTACAGCAAATACTTCCTCGTGCCCAAACGAGACCGAACCTTGAGACCAATTCTAGATCTCAGGGCTTTGAACAAGAGAATAACAACTTACAGGTTCAAAATGCTCACGCTGAGACAAGTACTACAGTCTGTGAGACAAGGAGACCACACGTGCATAGTGGATCTCAAAGACGTCTACTTCCACGTAGGCATTTGGAAGAGACACAGAAAATATCTACGCTTTGCATTCGAAGGGAAAGCTTACGAATACAAAGCTTTACCTTTCGGATTAAAAACCGCTCCACGCTCTTTCACAAAGTGCCTGGACACAGCGTTGACCCCCCTCAGGGGTCAGGGGGTCCGAATTTTGAATTATTTGGACGACCTTCTGATTCTCGCCAGCAGCAGAAAGAACGCAAGCCCAGTTGCACACACGCATGGTGATGACGCACCTGGAAGCTCTGGGCTTCGTTTTAAATCTGCAGAAAAGCGATCTGACTCCATCACAGATTACCATATTTCTGGGCGTACAGATCAACACCATCTTGTACAGAGCATGGATTTCAGAGGAGCGGGTGGCTTCATTATGCCTCTGCCTGACACGTTTCCAGCTGGGTCAGAGAGTGTCTATCAAGCTTTGCCAACGCCTCTTGGGCTTATTGGCAGCCGCCATTCCCTGCGTTCCACAGGCATTACTGAAAATGTGTGCTCTGCAAATATGGCTAAACAAACAAACATGTCCTGCCTCCATCAGGCGGGCAGGAAGGGTTTTGATAAGCCAGGAATGTCTGACAGCTCTGGAACCCTGGAGGGACCCCTCAGTGTTCGCTGTAGGCGTCCCACTGGGACGAGTCTGTCTCGTGTGGTTGTCATGACAGACGCTTCGTTGGGAGGATGGGGAACAGTTTGCAAGAACCAGAATGCCCAAGGGCTCTGGGGAAAACAGGATACAAAGCTCCACATCAACCTACTGGAATTGAAAGCTGTTAATCTGTCAATAAAACTCTTTTTCCAAAAGGGGCTGATTGCAAAACAGCATGTCCTCATAAAATCGGACAGCAGGACAGTAGTGTCCTACATCAACAGGGAGGGGGGACGAGGTCCCGGGCCCTCCTCGGCCTGACACACAAGCTGCTCACGTGGTGTAGCCCCAGAATTTTGTCACTGAGGGTGACACACATCCCGGGAGAGCTAAACTTCGGGGCAGACGCCCTCTCCAGAGGACCGCTACTGGCCTCAGAATGGAGACTGAACCCACGGATAGTGGACCAGGTCTGATCACAATTTGGTCGGGCGTCCGTCGATCTGTTCGCGTGCAAAACCAGCTTGCATTGCGCTCTGTTCTTTTCACTGAAGGAAACAGATGCAACGATGGGGACGGACGCGCTGGCCCACGACTGGCCAGCAGGGGTGCTGTATTACGCATTTCCACCCGTCCCTTTAATTCAGGTGACGCTGGAACGTGTACGGAAGGGAGCTCTCTCCCTAATATTAATAGCCCCCAGGTGGCCTCAGAAACCGTGGTTCCCAGAAATAATTTCATTGTTGTCAGGGACACTGTGGCAGCTGCCCCCCCACAGGGACCTGCTGCCTCAAGCACACGGGCAGCTTCTCCACCCACGTCCAGAACTGTGGCAACTCACAGCTTGGCCGCTGAAAGGAACAGGCTGATGGCCTCGGGCCTCCCCAGTAATGTTATTAACACAATACAGGGAGCGAGAGCTGGGTCAACTCAGACTCTCTATGCTCGTAAATGGCGTGTCTTTGAGGCCTGGTGTCTAGAGAGGAATATTGTTTCATATTCCTGCGACCTAGTCCAGCTTCTCACATTTTTACAGAACCTGCTGGAAAAAGGAAGCTCATTTTCCACCATTAAGGTGTTTTTGTCAGCCATCTCAGCGTGCCACGAAGGCTGGGGGGGAAAAACACCCGGTGCCCACGCTCTCACGATACGTTTCATGAAGGACGTACTGAGGAAAAGGCCCTCCAGCAGGACTCTGGCCCCATACTGGGATCTTCAGTTAGTCCTGGATGCATTGTGTGAGCCTCCATTTGAGCCTCTCAGCAGCATTAAGATAGACTTATTATCTTATAAAACTGCTTTGCTCCTGGCTCTCTGCTCAGCTAAACGTGTGGGTGACCTCCACGCTTTATCTGTGCACCCAATGTGTACAAGGTTTGCCCTGATGGGTCAAAGGTCACTCTGCATCCTAACCCCGCATACGTGCCAAAAGTACCAACTCTAAATCCCAGGAAGTCTGGACTTTGAGCTCTCTTGAGTTTCCTCCACACCCTGTCCTCACTGAGGAACAAAGGAGACTGAGATCACTCTGCCCTGTCAGGGCCTTAAGTGTTTACATCCATAGAACTGTCAGTTGGAGGAAAACAAACCAACTGTTTGTCTGTTTTGCCAACCCGGCTGCGGGCAGAGCCCTTTCAAAGCAGCGCCTCTCACACTGGATGGCTGAGGCCATAAAAAGGGCTTACAGCAGCAAAGGTCAACAGGTGCCCTCTGGGGTGCACGTCCATTCAACTCGAGGCTTGGCAGCCTCATGGGCTCTGTTTAAGGGTGTTCCAATGGCAGCCATTTGTGCTACGGCTAACTGGAGTTCCACAAATACGTTTGCAAAACATTATTGTTTGGATGTTACTGCCTTGACGTCACTCAGGCTGTACTCTCTAACGCACAGTAGAGATCAGCCAAAACGCCTAAAGTATAAAGGCAGAAGTTCTCACAAGCATGCATTTTTACTGAGCATTTCAAGGGCGTGAATGAATTACGTTCCCATAGTCATATGTTGCACCGAGTGGACTGACTGATAAGGGAACTGAAAGTTATGCACCATAACTCATGTTCCCTGAAGGAAGGGAACGAGGTGCAACATATGTTTGCCCTTTCAATGCCAAAGCTCGGTGAAGTGCTTTTTGGAGGACGAAGGATGGGCGCACGCGTCTTTATACCAAGAGGGCGGGGCCTCTGTGGTGACGCTGACGCCCACCTGCCGTAAAGGCGTGAATGTATTACTTCAGGTAAATCGCGCGGGGGCGCAATTCCCATAGTCATATGTTGCACCTCGTTCCCTTCCTTCAGGGAACATGAGTTATGGTGCATAACTTTCAGTTTTATCAGTTTCCGATTTTTTAGACATTTCATCAATAATTTTGCACTCAGTTTTCACTCAGAATGCAAGGCTGTCTGAATATTTGCCTGAACTAAATTACAGTAACTGAAGAAAAAAAAGGGGGGTCATGATCTCCATTGTGAACAATGCAAGTTTAATGAAAAACCATAAACAAGCACTTATTTTTACTTATTTCATTTTTGTTGCTTTTAGGAACCTGTCCCCTTTAAACATGCTTGTAGGTTCTTATTGATTAAGGACAAAACACAGCTGTTACTTTTCAGTCCAAACCGGAGTGGTCTGTTCCCCTTCAGTGTTGGTGGACANNNNGGATTTGAAATTTCTGAGCCCTTTAAATCTAGAGTTCAGGATGACTCTAAGAAATTTAATTATTTACTCATCTTGGCCAAAAAATCATGCAAAAAGATGCCAGAATGATGACTGAAAAGAACTATGTTAGAGTTAAATAAAGAGTGTTAGTTTGGTTCCCTAGTTAGGGAGCTTGTCATATTAAATGAAGAATGAAGAACATGGATTAACGTACCACACTGTGTCACATGTGTAGCCTTTGGACTTCCAACAGACATGTGTTTGGACAGGATGAGCCAGGGACACATATACATAGAGAAAATTTTTCAGAGATCCAGGTCAGCTGTGTGGCCTCAGCTGGAGTGGAAGGCTACACCTGTCAGCGCTCGGGGGCCTCTCCCTCTCTTTTTCTGTCCAGCTGGACGTGCAGAGCCTCTCAACTCCCCCACCCACCCAGCCTCCACCTCCCAGATCCAGGCCAGTTCAGCTCAACCATGCGTGGCCATCCCTGGGAATTTATTCCGGATGCTTCCTGTTTTGTGCATTCACTCCTCTTTCATATATAATTTTTTTTCTTCATATCATATCGTTACCGGTAATACCGGTATAAAAAGCTTGCCCGGGCAAAAAACTTATATCATGATATGCTAATTTCATGACGTAATACGTCAGGGCGCCCCACCCCTTAACACCCGAGCACTTTATTAACAACTGCGCACCTCCCCTCCACCAGTCTACTGGTGTAAAACGCTAATTAGTTACTGCTAAAATGTTAAAAACAATGCGCGCGCGTCTCAACTTCTCTCCCCCCTGCTCTGCAGCCAGCACAGACAGCTGTCCCCTCCTCCCCCGCCCTGCTCCACGCAGCTCGGTGCTGCATGTCTTGCTGCGTGTCCCCGCTGTAAACTGTGTTAAAACACGCGCGGCTCCACAGTCCGTCCACATCAGACACAGATCAGTTAAAAAAACGTTCTGCATGAACAGATGAAGCTGAAACATGAACAAGTTTCAGCAGGGTCAGCTGATCAACTTGTAGAAGTTACAGCTCATTTAAAGGAGCTGTATGTAACATTTTTTATAAACATATTTCTTCACTCTGCCACATCTCCTGACAGACTGATGTTAGCCAGGTAATCTCTGAAAAAAAATATACTTTAAAAATGATCTGTTATTTAGATTGAAAAAGTCTGCACAAAATATAGATTAAAAAAACCACCACAAAAACTAAAGTGCAGGTGTAGTTTTACTTGGAGACTAAATACTTTACTAAATAAAGTAATTTCAGTAAAATTACCCCTTGTTGTTTTTTAAAATTTTATATAATACTGCAAAGCAACATGTTAAGTTAATTTTGTCAAATAAATACATTAGATTTTTTTTTTGGGTTATATCACGAAATTTATCGTTATCGTGATAATACTCTGAAATATCACGATATAATTTTTGAGCCATATCGCCCACCCCTACATGTGAGTGAGCTGAAGTCAATAGTGTGCAGCTTCCAACAGGATGGAGGAGAAGAGAAGAAGGAAGACTTCTCCTGCTGAGGGACCACTGGACGAGAGCTCACTCTGAAGAGTTCACAAACACCTCTCCTTTCCTCCTGTCACATCAATCAAGTGATGTAGCACATGCAGAGAGCTGCTGTCACTTGTGGCAGTGACATGAAGAAAAGTGAGCGAGACATTTTCTTCTAAACAACATCACTTCATCATTCTCCTTTCTGGCAGCAGTAAAGAGAAGCAGGTGAAGTGTGAGAAAATAAATCAACATCAAGTTATAAAGTTGTATTTTCTTCTTTACTTGTTAAATGCTGACATAAGTGGAGCTCAGGAACTGTTTGGTTCCTCCTCATGCATGTCATGTTTACTTGCAACAAAGGACTGGGACAGGAGCAGCTGCACATGTTCAGGTTGGGCAGCTGCTCTTGGAGACTGAGAGCATGTGAGAAATCTTTAGTTTCTGTTCTACATGCATCACTTTGATGCTTCCATCAACTTAAGAGACAAATACAGTAAAGAGGATTCAAACCTAAAGATTCACATCAACAAGGGACAAACTAACACCTCTGCTGTGTTACTACTGTTTAGCACCACCACCACCAAAGTCTGGCACTCATATTAGCCTGCCTGTGTGTCTGTTAGTAAAATATCTCATGTACCAGTAAATCTACTTTAATGAAACTCTCAGAAAGTAATTGACTCTCAAGACCTCTCAAGACTTCAGCCTCTTGTTTAAGCAGCTACAAAAACAGTAATGTTGCCGAAATACGTATTTAAAGTAAACTAGAAAAACCGCATTTCCTACGAAAATGCACGTGTGAATGCCTTAGTGCCGCTCCGCCCTTCTCGTGGCGACCGCGGGAAGTCGAGCTGGTCCACCCTGAAACGCTCTCGTGCCTTTCCCGTGCCCGTTCGGCACCCAATGCGTGCACCCGATTTGGTCCACATTCCAAAATGGCCGCCTTCCCATTTATCGTACAACGTTGACGCCAGAGGGTTTTCTGTGCGTCTTGGTGAATTGGACAAGTGTACCAAATTTCATGATCCTACGTGAAACTAAGGCCAATGTGGAGGGTAGTTTGAAATTTTCTAGGTGGCGCTCTTGAGCCGTTTCTTTTGAAATTTTGGCCACGCCCCCAAAATATGTAATCGTTCACCAGTCCTGATGAGTCTGCCAATTTTGGTGAGTTTTGGGATATGACAAAGCCCCCAAAATGCCATTTCATTTTAGCGCCATTCATTTTCAATGGGATAAAAATGGCCGAAAAGTTCGCCTTTCCTTTCATCGTACAACGTTGGTGCCAGAGGGTTTTCTGTGCGCCTTGGTGAATCGGGGAGGTGTACCAAATTTCATGATCCTACGTGAAACTAAGGCCAATGCGGAGGGTAGTTTGAAATATTCTAGGTGGCGCTCTTGAGCCGTTTCTTTTGCAATTTTGGCCACGCCCCCAAAATATGTAATTTTTCACCAGTCCTGATGAGTCTGCCAAATTTGGTGAGTTTTGGGATATGATAAAGCTCCCCAAAGGCCAAACGTATTGTGACGGCGTTACGTCTGATTCGCCACATCGCCACGCCCACATGCTCCACCCAAAACGGTCAGTGTTGGAAAGCTTGTTATGGCAACATGTCTTTGGTCACTGGACAGACCGTCATGCTGATTAGGTAACAGGTGTCCGATCGGGAGCTTCAATGTACAACTGTACACTTCCTGTTGTGAGGGGGCGTGGCTTAATTATTGTCATGATTTGACCATTCAGTATTGCAGGGGACCGGATGTGGGTCAATCACTGAAGGTTTGATGTATTAGACTGTTTTCGTGTAGGTGCTATTAGTGTTTCGTTTGTGACGGCGTGACGGCTGATTCGCCACATCGCCACGCCCACATGCTCCACCCAAAACGGTCAGTGTTGGAAAGCTTGTTACAGCAACATGTCTTCGGTCACTGGACAGACCGTCCCGCTGATTAGGTAACAGGTGTCCGATCGGGACGTTCAATGTATAACTGTACACTTCCTGTTGTGAGGGGGCGTGGCTTAATTAATGTCATGATTTGACCATTCAGTATTGTAGGGGACCGGTTGTGGGTCAATCACTGAAGGTTTGATGTATTAGACGGTTTTCGTGTAGGTGCTATTAGTGTTTCGTTTTTCATGGCGAGATGCCTAACTTTGAGGCCAGGCCACGCCCCTTCAGCATATATGAAAACGCGAGGTGTTGATCATTTATTACTCCCCCATGTCTAAGTGATGAGTCTGCCAAATTTGGTGAGATTTAGGATATGATAAAGCCCCCAAAATGCCATTTCATTTTAGCTCCATTCATTTTCAATGGGAAAAAAATGGCCGAAAAGGCTAGATATCTCAAAAAGCTAAAGTTGCAGCATTACCAAAAGTCATAGCTGGATTGTCCTGAGCGAGCTGAACATTTTGATATATGAATCGTTGAAATGGCACAAATACTCTAGGAGGAGTAGCGTGCCAAAAAACGTACGGACGGAAGATAGTAACATATAGGAATAACTAGAAAAACCGCATTTCCTGCGAAAATGCACGTGTGAATGCCTTAGCGCCGCTCCGCCCTTCTCGCGGCGACCGCGGGAAGTCGAGCTGGTCCACCCCGAAACACTCTCGTGCCTTTCCCGTACCCGTTCGGCACCCAGTGCGTGCACTCAATTTGGTCCACATTCCAAAATGGCCGCCTTCCCATTTATCGTACAACGTTGACGCCAGTGGGTTTTCTGTGCGTCTTGGTGAATTGGACAAGTGTACCAAATTTCATGATCCTACGTGAAACTAAGGCCAATGCGGAGGGTAGTTTGAAATTTTCTAGGTGGCGCTCTTGAGCCGTTTCTGTTGCAATTTTGGCCACGCCCCCAAAATATGTAATTTTTCACCAGTCCTGACGAGTCTGCCAAATTTGGTGAGTTTTGGGATATGATAAAGCTCCCAAAAGGCCAAACGTATTGTGACGGCGTTACGTCTGATTCGCCACATCGCCACGCCCACATGCTCCACCCAAAACGGTCAGTGTGGAAAGCTTGTTACACCAACATGTCTTCGGTCACTGGACACACCGTCACGCTGATTAGGTAACAGGTGTCCGATCGGGACGTTCAATGTACAACTGTACACTTCCTGTTGTGAGGGGGCGTGGCTTAATTAATGTCATGATTTGACCATTCAGTATTGCAGGGGACTGGTTGTGGGTCAATCACTGAAGGTTTGATGTATTAGACAGTTTTTGTGTAGGTGCTATTAGTGTTTCGTTTTTCATGGCGAGATGCCTAACTTTGAGGCCAGGCCACGCCCCTTCAGCATATATGAAAACGCGAGGTGTTGATCATTTATTACTGCCCCATGTCTGATTGATGAGTCTGCCAAATTTGGGGAGATTTAGGATATGATAAAGCCCCCAAAAGGCCATTTCATTTTAGCTCCATTCATTTTCAATGGGAAAAAAATGGCCGAAAAGGCTTAATATTTCAAAAAGCGAAAGTTGCAGCAGTACCAAAAGTCATAGCTGAATTGTCCTGAACGAGCTGAACATTTTGATATATGATATGTTGAAATGGCACGAAAACTGTAGGAGGAGTAGGACGCCAAAAAACGTACGGACGGAAGATAGTAACATATAAGAATAATAATAATAACTAGAAAAACCGCATTTCCTGCGAAAATGCACGTGTGAATGCCTTAGCGCCGCTCCGCCCTTCTCGCGGCGACCGCGGGAAGTCGAGCTGGTCCACCCCGAAACACTCTCGTGCCTTTCCCGTACCCGTTCGGCACCTAGTGCGTGCACTCAATTTGGTCCACATTCCAAAATGGCCGCCTTCCCATTTATCGTACAACGTTGACGCCAGAGGGTTTTCTGTGCGTCTTGGTGAATTGGACAAGTGTACCAAATTTCATGATCCTACGTGAAACTAAGGCCAATGCGGAGGGTAGTTTGAAATTTTCTAGGTGGCGCTCTTGAGCCCTTTCTGTTGCAATTTTGGCCACGCCCCCAAAATATGTAATTTTTCACCAGTCCTGACGAGTCTGCCAAATTTGGTGAGTTTTGGGATATGATAAAGCTCCCAAAAGGCCAAACGTATTGTGACGGCGTTACGTCTGATTCGCCACATCGCCACGCCCACATGCTCCACCCAAAACAACCAGTCGTGGAAAGCTTGTTACAGCAACATGTCTTCGGTCACTGGACAGACCGTCACGCTGATTAGGTAACAGGTGTCCGATCGGGATGTTCAATGTACAACTGTACACTTCCTGTTGTGAGGGGGCGTGGCTTAATTATTGTCATGATTTGACCATTCAGTATTGCAGGGGACCGGATGTGGGTCAATCACTGAAGGTTTGATGTATTAGACTGTTTTCGTGTAGGTGCTATTAGTGTTTCGTTTGTGACGGCGTGACGGCTGATTCGCCACATCGCCACGCCCACATGCTCCACCCAAAACGGTCAGTGTTGGAAAGCTTGTTACAGCAACATGTCTTCGGTCACTGGACAGACCGTCCCGCTGATTAGGTAACAGGTGTCCGATCGGGACGTTCAATGTATAACTGTACACTTCCTGTTGTGAGGGGGCGTGGCTTAATTAATGTCATGATTTGACCATTCAGTATTGCAGGGGAGTGGTTGTGGGTCAATCACTGAAGGTTTGATGTATTAGACGGTTTTCGTGTAGGTGCTATTAGTGTTTCGTTTTTCATGGCGAGATGCCTAACTTTGAGGCCAGGCCACGCCCCTTCAGCATATATGAAAATGCGAGGTTTTGATCATTTGTTACTCCTGCATGTCTGAGTGATGAGTCTGCCAAATTTGGTGAGTTTTAGGGTATGATAAAGCCCCCAAAAGACCATTTCATTTTAGCTCCATTCATTTTCAATGGGAAAAAAATGGCCGAAAAGGCTTAATATTTCAAAAAGCGCAACTTGCAGCATTACCAAAAGTCATAGCTGGATTGTCCTGAACGAGCTGAACATTTTGATATATGAATCGTTGAAATGGCACAAATACTCTAGGAGGAGTAGCGTGCCAAAAAACGTACGGACGGAAGATAGTAACTATAATAATAATATTAAATATAAACACAATCTCTATAGTGTGAATGCCTTGTTGGCATTCACACAACTAGAAAAACCGCATTTCCTGCGAAAATGCACGTGTGAATGCCTTAGCGCCGCTCCGCCCTTCTCGCGGCGACCGCGGGAAGTCGAGCTGGTCCACCCCGAAACGCTCTCGTGCCTTTCCCGTACCCGTTCGGCACCCAGTGCGTGCACTCAATTTGGTCCACATTCCAAAATGGCCGCCTTCCCATTTATCGTACAACGTTGACGCCAGAGGGTTTTCTGTGCGTCTTGGTGAATTGGACAAGTGTACCAAATTTCATGATCCTACGTGAAACTAAGGCCAATGCGGAGGGTAGTTTGAAATTTTCTAGGTGGCGCTCTTGAGCCCTTTCTGTTGCAATTTTGGCCACGCCCCCAAAATATGTAATTTTTCACCAGTCCTGACGAGTCTGCCAAATTTGGTGAGTTTTGGGATATGATAAAGCTCCCAAAAGGCCAAACGTATTGTGACGGCGTTACGTCTGATTCGCCACATCGCCACGCCCACATGCTCCACCCAAAACGGTCAGTGTTGGAAAGCTTGTTACAGCAACATGTCTTCGGTCACTGGACAGACCGTCACGCTGATTAGGTAACAGGTGTCCGATCGGGATGTTCAATGTACAACTGTACACTTCCTGTTGTGAGGGGGCGTGGCTTAATTATTGTCATGATTTGACCATTCAGTATTGCAGGGGACCGGATGTGGGTCAATCACTGAAGGTTTGATGTATTAGACTGTTTTCGTGTAGGTGCTATTAGTGTTTCGTTTGTGACGGCGTGACGGCTGATTCGCCACATCGCCACGCCCACATGCTCCACCCAAAACGGTCAGTGTTGGAAAGCTTGTTACAGCAACATGTCTTCGGTCACTGGACAGACCGTCCCGCTGATTAGGTAACAGGTGTCCGATCGGGACGTTCAATGTATAACTGTACACTTCCTGTTGTGAGGGGGCGTGGCTTAATTAATGTCATGATTTGACCATTCAGTATTGTAGGGGACCGGTTGTGGGTCAATCACTGAAGGTTTGATGTATTAGACGGTTTTCGTGTAGGTGCTATTAGTGTTTCGTTTTTCATGGCGAGATACCTAACTTTGAGGCCAGGCCACGCCCCTTCACCATATATAAAAATGCGAGGTTTTGATAATTTTTTACTCCCCCATGTCTGAGTGATGAGTCTGCCAAATTTGGTGAGATTTAGGATATGATAAATCCTCCAAAAGGCCATTTCATTTTAGCTCCATTCATTTTCAATGGGAAAAAAATGGCCGAAAAGGCTTAATATTTCAAAAAGCGAAAGTTGCAACATTACCAAAAGTCATAGCTGGATTGTCCTGAACGAGCTGAACATTTTGATATATGAATCGTTGAAATAGCACAAATACTCTAGGAGGAGTAGGACGCCAAAAAACGTACGGATGGAAGATAGTAACATCTATAAAGAACTAGAAAAACCGCATTTCCTGCGAAAATGCACGTGTGAATGCCTTAGCGCCGCTCCGCCCTTCTCGCGGCGACCGCGGGAAGTCGAGCTGGTCCACCCCGAAACACTCTCGTGCCTTTCCCGTACCCGTTCGGCACCCAGTGCGTGCACTCGATTTGGTCCACATTCCAAAATGGCCGCCTTCCCATTTATCGTACAACGTTGACGCCAGAGGGTTTTCTGTGCGTCTTGGTGAATTGGACAAGTGTACCAAATTTCATGATCCTACGTGAAACTAAGGCCAATGCGGAGGGTAATTTGAAATATTCTAGGTGGCGCTCTTGAGCCCTTTCTGTTGCAATTTTGGCCACGCCCCCAAAATATGTAATTTTTCACCAGTCCTGACGAGTCTGCCAAATTTGGTGAGTTTTGGGATATGATAAAGCTCCCAAAAGGCCAAACGTATTGTGACGGCGTTACGTCTGATTCGCCACATCGCCACGCCCACATGCTCCACCCAAAACGGTCAGTGTTGGAAAGCTTGTTACACCAACATGTCTTCGGTCACTGGACACACCGTCACGCTGATTAGGTAACAGGTGTCCGATCGGGACGTTCAATGTACAACTGTACACTTCCTGTTGTGAGGGGGCGTGGCTTAATTAATGTCATGATTTGACCATTCAGTATTGCAAGGGACCGGATGTGGGTCAATCACTGAAGGTTTGATGTATTAGACAGTTTTCGTGTAGGTGCTATTAGTGTTTCGTTTGTGACGGCGTTACGTCTAATTCGCCACGTCGCCACGCCCATTCTGTTGCAATTTTGGCCACGCCCCCAAAATATGTAATTTTTCACCAGTCCTGACGAGTCTGCCAAATTTGGTGAGTTTTGGGATATGATAAAGCTCCCAAAAGGCCAAACGTATTGTGACGGCGTTACGTCTGATTCGCCACATCGCCACGCCCACATGCTCCACCCAAAACAACCAGTCGTGGAAAGCTTGTTACAGCAACATGTCTTCGGTCACTGGACAGACCGTCACGCTGATTAGGTAACAGGTGTCCGATCGGGATGTTCAATGTACAACTGTACACTTCCTGTTGTGAGGGGGCGTGGCTTAATTATTGTCATGATTTGACCATTCAGTATTGCAGGGGACCGGATGTGGGTCAATCACTGAAGGTTTGATGTATTAGACTGTTTTCGTGTAGGTGCTATTAGTGTTTCGTTTGTGACGGCGTGACGGCTGATTCGCCACATCGCCACGCCCACATGCTCCACCCAAAACGGTCAGTGTTGGAAAGCTTGTTACAGCAACATGTCTTCGGTCACTGGACAGACCGTCCCGCTGATTAGGTAACAGGTGTCCGATCGGGACGTTCAATGTATAACTGTACACTTCCTGTTGTGAGGGGGCGTGGCTTAATTAATGTCATGATTTGACCATTCAGTATTGCAGGGGAGTGGTTGTGGGTCAATCACTGAAGGTTTGATGTATTAGACGGTTTTCGTGTAGGTGCTATTAGTGTTTCGTTTTTCATGGCGAGATGCCTAACTTTGAGGCCAGGCCACGCCCCTTCAGCATATATGAAAATGCGAGGTTTTGATCATTTGTTACTCCTGCATGTCTGAGTGATGAGTCTGCCAAATTTGGTGAGTTTTAGGGTATGATAAAGCCCCCAAAAGACCATTTCATTTTAGCTCCATTCATTTTCAATGGGAAAAAAATGGCCGAAAAGGCTTAATATTTCAAAAAGCGCAACTTGCAGCATTACCAAATGTCATAGCTGGATTGTCCTGAACGAGCTGAACATTTTGATATATGAATCGTTGAAATGGCACAAATACTCTAGGAGGAGTAGCGTGCCAAAAAACGTACGGACGGAAGATAGTAACTATAATAATAATATTAAATATAAACACAATCTCTATAGTGTGAATGCCTTGTTGGCATTCACACAACTAGAAAAACCGCATTTCCTGCGAAAATGCACGTGTGAATGCCTTAGCGCCGCTCCGCCCTTCTCGCGGCGACCGCGGGAAGTCGAGCTGGTCCACCCCGAAACACTCTCGTGCCTTTCCCGTACCCGTTCGGCACCCAGTGCGTGCACTCAATTTGGTCCACATTCCAAAATGGCCGCCTTCCCATTTATCGTACAACGTTGACGCCAGAGGGTTTTCTGTGCGTCTTGGTGAATTGGACAAGTGTACCAAATTTCATGATCCTACGTGAAACTAAGGCCAATGCGGAGGGTAATTTGAAATATTCTAGGTGGCGCTCTTGAGCCCTTTCTGTTGCAATTTTGGCCACGCCCCCAAAATATGTAATTTTTCACCAGTCCTGACGAGTCTGCCAAATTTGGTGAGTTTTGGGATATGATAAAGCTCCCAAAAGGCCAAACGTATTGTGACGGCGTTACGTCTGATTCGCCACATCGCCACGCCCACATGCTCCACCCAAAACAACCAGTCGTGGAAAGCTTGTTACAGCAACATGTCTTCGGTCACTGGACAGACCGTCACGCTGATTAGGTAACAGGTGTCCGATCGGGATGTTCAATGTACAACTGTACACTTCCTGTTGTGAGGGGGCGTGGCTTAATTATTGTCATGATTTGACCATTCAGTATT
This sequence comes from Garcialebias charrua, assembly GCA_038048925.1. Taxonomy (NCBI): domain Eukaryota; kingdom Metazoa; phylum Chordata; class Actinopteri; order Cyprinodontiformes; family Rivulidae; genus Garcialebias; species Garcialebias charrua. The sequence goes on from JBBPBX010008629.1 coordinate 56,789, forward strand.
GCAGGGGACCGGATGTGGGTCAATCACTGAAGGTTTGATGTATTAGACTGTTTTCGTGTAGGTGCTATTAGTGTTTCGTTTGTGACGGCGTGACGGCTGATTCGCCACATCGCCACGCCCACATGCTCCACCCAAAACGGTCAGTGTTGGAAAGCTTGTTACAGCAACATGTCTTCGGTCACTGGACAGACCGTCCCGCTGATTAGGTAACAGGTGTCCGATCGGGACGTTCAATGTATAACTGTACACTTCCTGTTGTGAGGGGGCGTGGCTTAATTAATGTCATGATTTGACCATTCAGTATTGTAGGGGACCGGTTGTGGGTCAATCACTGAAGGTTTGATGTATTAGACGGTTTTCGTGTAGGTGCTATTAGTGTTTCGTTTTTCATGGCGAGATGCCTAACCTTGAGGCCAGGCCACGCCCCTTCAGCATATATGAAAACGCGAGGTGTTGATCATTTATTACTCCCCCATGTCTAAGTGATGAGTCTGCCAAATTTGGTGAGATTTAGGATATGATAAAGCCCCCAAACGGCCATTTCATTTTAGCTCCATTCATTTTCAATGGGAAAAAGATGGCCGAAAAGGCTGAATATCTCAAAAAGCTAAAGTTGCAGCATTACCAAAAGTCATAGCCGGATTGTCCTAAATGAGCTGAACATTTTGATATATGAATTGTTGAAATCGCACCAAAACTGTGCGAGTAGTTACATGCCAAAAAACGTACGGAATGAAGATAGTAACATCTATAAACTGTAGATAATAACTAGAAAAACCGCATTTCCTGCGAAAATGCACGTGTGAATGCCTTAGCGCCGCTCCGCCCTTCTCGCGACGACCGCGGGAAGTCTAGCTGGTCCACCCCGAAACACTCTCGTGCCTTTCCCGTACCCGTTCGGCACCCAATGCGTGCACCCGATTTGGTCCACATTCCAAAATGGCCGCCTTCCCATTTATCGTACACCGTTGATGCCAGAGGGTTTTCTGTGCGTCTTTGTGAATTGGACAAGCGTACCAAATTTCATGATCCTACGTGAAACTAAGGCCAATGCGAAGGGTAGTTTGAAATTTTCTAGGTGGCGCTCTTGAGCCGTTTCTGTTGCAATTTTGGCCACGCCCCCAAAATATGTAATCGTTCACCAGTCCTGATGAGTCTGCCAATTTTGGTGAGTTTTGGGATATGAAAAAGCCCCCAAAATGCTATTTCATTTTAGCTCCATTCATTTTCAATGGGATAAAAATGGCCGAAAATTTCGCCTTTCCTTTCATCGTACAACGTTGGTGCCAGAGGGTTTTCTGTGCGCCTTGGTGAATCGGGGAGGTGTACCAAATTTCATGATCCTACGTGAAACTAAGGCCAATGCGGAGGGTAGTTTGAAATATTCTAGGTGGCGCTCTTGAGCCGTTTCTTTTGCAATTTTGGCCACGCCCCCAAAATATGTAATTTTTCACCAGTCCTGATGAGTCTGCCAAATTTGGTGAGTTTTGGGATATGATAAAGCCCCCAAATGCCAAACGTATTGTGACGGCGTTACGTCTGATTCGCCACATCGCCACGCCCACATGCTCCACCCAAAACGGTCATTGTTGGAAAGCTTGTTACAGCACTATGTCTTTGGTCACTGGACAGACCGTCACGCTGATTAGGTAACAGGTGTCCGATCGGGACGTTCAATGTACAACTGTACACTTCCTGTTGTGAGGGGGCGTGGCTTAATTATTGTCATGATTTGACCATTCAGTATTGCAGGGGACCGGATGTGGGTCTATCACTGAAGGTTTGATGTATTAGACAGTTTTCGTGTAGGTGCTATTAGTGTTTCGTTTGTGATGGCGTTACGTCTGATTCGCCATATTGCCACGCCCACATGCTCCACCCAAAACGGTCAGTGTTGGAAAGCTTGTTACAGCAACATGTCTTTGGTCACTGGACAGACCGTCACGCTGATTAGGTAACAGGTGTCCGATCGGGACGTTCAATGTACAACTGTACACTTCCTGTTGTGAGGGGGCGTGGCTTAATTAATGTCATGATTTGACCATTCAGTATTGCAGGGGACTGGTTGTGGGTCAATCACTGAAGGTTTGATGTATTAGACAGTTTTCGTGTAGGTGCTATTAGTGTTTCGTTTTTCATGGCGAGATACCTAACTTTGAGGCCAGGCCACGCCCCTTCATCATATATGAAAACATGAGGTTTTGATCATTTGTTACTCCTGCATGTCTGAGTGATGAGTCTGCCAAATTTGGTGAGATTTAGGATATAATAAAGCCCCCAAACGGCCATTTCATTTTAGCTCCATTCATTTTCAATGGGAAAAAGATGGCCGAAAAGGCTGAATATCTCAAAAAGCTAAAGTTGCAGCATTACCAAAAGTCATAGCCGGATTGTCCTAAATGAGCTGAACATTTTGATATATGAATTGTTGAAATCGCACCAAAACTGTGCGAGTAGTTACATGCCAAAAAACGTACGGAATGAAGATAGTAACATCTATAAACTGTAGATAATAATAAATAAATATAAACACAATCTCTATAGTGTGAATGCCTTGTTGGCATTCACACAAATATAAACACAATCTCTATAGTGTGAATGCCTTGTTGGCATTCACACAACTAGAAAAACCGCATTTCCTGCGAAAATGCACGTGTGAATGCCTTAGCGCCGCTCCGCCCTTCTCGCGGCGACCGCGGGAAGTCGAGCTGGTCCACCCTGAAACACTGTCGTGCCTTTCCCGTACCCGTTCGGCACCCAATGCATGCACCCGATTTGGTCCACATTCCAAAATGGCCGCCTTCCCATTTATCGTACAACGTTGATGCCAGAGGGTTTTCTGTGCGTCTTGGTGAATTGGACAAGTGTACCAAATTTCATGATCCTACGTGAAACTAAGGCCAATGCGGAGGGTAGTTTGAAATATTCTAGGTGGCGCTCTTGAGCCGTTTCTTTTGCAATTTTGGCCACGCCCCCAAAATATGTAATTTTTCACCACCCCTGATGAGTCTGCCAAATTTGGTGAGTTTTGGGATATGATAAAGCCCCCAAAATGCCAAACGTATTGTGACGGCGTTACGTCTGATTCGCCACATCGCCACGCCCACATGCTCCACCCAAAACGGTCAGTGTTGGAAAGCTTGTTATAGCAACATGTCTTTGGTCACTGGACAAACCGTCACGCTGATTAGGTAACAGGTGTCCGATCGGGACGTTCAATGTACAACTGTACACTTCCTGTTGTGAGGGGGCGTGGCTTAATTATTGTCATGATTTGACCATTCAGTATTGCAGGGGACCGGATGTGGGTCAATCACTGAAGGTTTGATGTATTAGACTGTTTTCGTGTAGGTGCTATTAGTGTTTCGTTTGTGACGGCGTGACGGCTGATTCGCCACATCGCCACGCCCACATGCTCCACCCAAAACGGTCAGTGTTGGAAAGCTTGTTACAGCAACATGTCTTCGGTCACTGGACAGACCGTCCCGCTGATTAGGTAACAGGTGTCCGATCGGGACGTTCAATGTATAACTGTACACTTCCTGTTGTGAGGGGGCGTGGCTTAATTAATGTCATGATTTGACCATTCAGTATTGCAGGGGAGTGGTTGTGGGTCAATCACTGAAGGTTTGATGTATTAGACGGTTTTCGTGTAGGTGCTATTAGTGTTTCGTTTTTCATGGCGAGATGCCTAACTTTGAGGCCAGGCCACGCCCCTTCAGCATATATGAAAATGCGAGGTTTTGATCATTTGTTACTCCTGCATGTCTGAGTGATGAGTCTGCCAAATTTGGTGAGTTTTAGGGTATGATAAAGCCCCCAAAATGCCATTTGATAAAGCCCCCAAAATGCCAAACGTATTGTGACGGCGTTACGTCTGATTCGCCACATCGCCACGCCCACATGCTCCACCCAAAACGGTCAGTGTTGGAAAGCTTGTTATAGCAACATGTCTTTGGTCACTGGACAAACCGTCACGCTGATTAGGTAACAGGTGTCCGATCGGGACGTTCAATGTACAACTGTACACTTCCTGTTGTGAGGGGGCGTGGCTTAATTATTGTCATGATTTGACCATTCAGTATTGCAGGGGACCGGATGTGGGTCAATCACTGAAGGTTTGATGTATTAGACTGTTTTCGTGTAGGTGCTATTAGTGTTTCGTTTGTGACGGCGTGACGGCTGATTCGCCACATCGCCACGCCCACATGCTCCACCCAAAACGGTCAGTGTTGGAAAGCTTGTTACAGCAACATGTCTTCGGTCACTGGACAGACCGTCCCGCTGATTAGGTAACAGGTGTCCGATCGGGACGTTCAATGTATAACTGTACACTTCCTGTTGTGAGGGGGCGTGGCTTAATTAATGTCATGATTTGACCATTCAGTATTGCAGGGGAGTGGTTGTGGGTCAATCACTGAAGGTTTGATGTATTAGACGGTTTTCGTGTAGGTGCTATTAGTGTTTCGTTTTTCATGGCGAGATGCCTAACTTTGAGGCCAGGCCACGCCCCTTCAGCATATATGAAAATGCGAGGTTTTGATCATTTGTTACTCCTGCATGTCTGAGTGATGAGTCTGCCAAATTTGGTGAGTTTTAGGGTATGATAAAGCCCCCAAAAGACCATTTCATTTTAGCTCCATTCATTTTCAATGGGAAAAAAATGGCCGAAAAGGCTTAATATTTCAAAAAGCGCAACTTGCAGCATTACCAAAAGTCATAGCTGGATTGTCCTGAACGAGCTGAACATTTTGATATATGAATCGTTGAAATGGCACAAATACTCTAGGAGGAGTAGCGTGCCAAAAAACGTACGGACGGAAGATAGTAACTATAATAAATATAAACACAATCTCTATAGTGTGAATGCCTTGTTGGCATTCACACAACTAGAAAAACCGCATTTCCTACGAAAATGCACGTGTGAATGCCTTAGCGCCGCTCCGCCCTTCTCGCGACGACCGCGGGAAGTCCAGCTGGTCCATCCTGAAACACTTTTGTGCCTTTCCCGTACCCGTTCGGCACCCAATGCACCCACCCAATTTGGTCCACATTCCAAAATGGCCGCCTTCCCATTTATCGTACACCGTTGATGCCAGAGGGTTTTCTGTGCGTCTTGGTGAGTTGGACAAGTGTACCAAATTTCATGATCCTACGTGAAACTAAGGCCAATGCGGAGAGTAGTTTGAAATATTCTAGGTGGCGCTCTTGAGCTGTTTCTTTTGCAATTTTGGCCACACCC
>JBBPBX010008630.1:0-22027 GCA_038048925.1 Garcialebias charrua
TGCCTGTGCTCACTCAACATTATGCATTTAGACATTAAGGGCCTGGGTTAGAGTTGGAGTGGAGGGGAAACTGGTACAATGCTAGCCTTTGCTCCTTCTCTTTCCCTTTTAAGTACACTATACAACAACACTCACCAACAGTACATTTGGGGACGGGGGTGTGTGTGTCGGGGTCTTGATTTGTTAATTTCAATTTTATTTATTTATGTATTCATTTATATATATGTATATATATATATATATATATATATATATATATATATATATATATATGTGTGTGTGTATGTGTATGTATATGTGTATATGTAATTTATTTATTTTTCTCTTACCCCCCTGGTTGCCTGGCGGACATTCTGGGGGTGGGCCGTCAGGGGTTGTGCTGGGGTGTGGGGGGGGTTCGGGGCCTGTGGGTTCGCCGTGGGCGGGGCTGGCGGTGCGCTGCCCCTGGGGCTGCTTGGGCTCGGGTGTCCTGTCCTGTCGGCAGGGCGAGGGGTGAGCCGGATCTGGGATGTCTACTGCTCTCCACCCCAGAATGAATGGGCCTACCTCCTGGGTTTGGATGTGGGCTGCCCCATGTAGGGAGCAGGTACATGTCTTGGACCTAGGGGGTATAGAGTGTGCATCGGGATTATGAATGGAACGTGTTGTTATTGTTTGTCTTTCTGTGAGTGAGGGTGAGGATGAGGGTGGGTCTGAATGAGTGTGTCTGTGTATGAATGTTTAAGTGTCAGGCTGGGACTTGGACTGCCCCCTCTCTGATACATCTGAGGCTACTTAGTGTCGCGCTCCTGGCGCGTGGCCTCCTGGTGGGTGTTCCTCTGCCTGCGGGCGTGCTTGGGGCCCTCAATATCTGGGGCTGGGCGCTTGGGTGTTTGTCGGCTCGGCCTGGTGGCTGCCTGGTGGGGCTCGTGTCCTCTGGTCCTGTCGGGTCTGGGCCTGAGGGATGGGCGTCCCCGGTGCCCAGGCCTCGGTGACCGGCCCTGGGGCTACGTCGGTGCAGGGGGCTCCGTAAGGGGCCTGTGTATTTGTCGCAGTTGACCCCGGGGGGTCATTGTGTGTGGTCGCTGGTGGGGTTCGCCCGGTTCTTCCCCTTGGTCGGATCTGGGGAGTGGACGAGTGGCTCGTCCTGTTCGGGTGGTCCTTGGGACTCTGGGCTCGGGGTCCTTCCTGGGGTCTTGGGCTCTGATCGCCCCTTCGTCTGTCTCGGGCTTTGGGGGGACGGGTCTCTGATGCTTCACAGTCGCTACTAAATGTTCTATTGGAGGAACCTTATTCACTTATGCATGCTCACAACCACACACAAATGGATGCAGGGATGTATATGTAGATATATGCAGATATGTAGATGGGTATATGAATGAATATAAATGTATATGTATGTATACTGTATATATATTTGTAGGTATGGGTATGTGTTTTTATAGAAATCTTCTGCAGGGTCATGAATATTATCAGTCTTTATGCATGTATGTTTCGTTGCTGTGTTCTGTCATGTGCTTTGCAGGATTGTGGACGGAGGTTCGGTGTGTTTGCCTTGTGCTCTTTTTGTGGATAATTGTTGTTTTGTTGTCTTACTCTCTCTTTTCTTTCTTTCTCTCTTAAAAAAAAAAAAATAAAAATAATATATATATATATATATATATATATATATATATATATATATATATAAAAATAAAAAAAAAATACATATTGGAGTGAGAGGATGGCTATAAGGTGTGAAGGGAGGCCATCTGTAAATGGAAAAAAAAAAAAAGCAATGTGCTTCTTTTGCAAAAAAGCAGAATGCTGAAATTAAACCAGCATCAGACTAAATACACAAAACTACAGAACATCTCAGAAGCTTCACCATCCAAACTATAAAAAACAAAAAGGCTTTTTTAGAAAAGATTACACATTCAGGAATGGAGCACCCAAGACTGGGTGTCCAATACTTCCCAACACAGCTCAACAGTAAGAGAACTTTTAATAAATGACTTTTTTTATATATGTGAACGTTCCTGTTCAGTGCCCTGAGACAACTGTGTTGTGAACTGGCTCTAAATAAATAAACTGAATTGAATCGGGTTCATAGAGTGTTTGGTGAACTCTACTGCATAAAAATGTCCTGAGAAAAAAAAAGGAGATTAAAACGCATAAGAAGGCAACAAATCACAAATCCTCTGTTCCTGACAATCACCATAGCTGTCCTTTACATTTACCGGTACCTCAGTATGAAACATGACTTTGGTGCAAATGTTCAGACCAAAAACATTGAATCTGTCTCAATGGGAGCAAAAGAAACCCACACAAATGCTATTTTATGTTGTTAATTTGACGCTTGTGTTTGAAATGATGCAAATTATGGATAATTTCCCACAAATGTTTATATAAATTTTATTATTAACAACAAAGAAATAAACTTAACATTTCAAGAGTGACTGATACTTATTTCATTGCCCAATTTTAATGAATATCATTAGGAGCTAAAAAAAAAAACATGATTATTAGTCTTTTGAAACATTTCTAATTGGCAGAAGTGAGTTTGTGCACCTGTGCTCCATTAGCTTGAATCTTTGGCTTGATTTGTTTTTATTTAGCTTTTCCATGAAGCTTCTTTGGGAAAGTTGAAAATGAATATTGTCCTTTGCAAAAATAACGCCAATAAAAGCTGACAATCATTAATAACACTGCAAATAGTTTTTCTTTACCCGATTTGTTAGGTTTTGGGTAGCCTGGTTGAAACCATACCCTGTGCTTCACTTCGCTTCAATGAGAATTGAGCGGAGCTGTGCAGGAAGGCGAGGGCCAGGCTAGGTTTTGGTGGGTCCAGAGTTTGAAGTTTTGGCGGCAGCTTTAGTTGAATGTGTGGAGAGAAGAGTATTTATGATCATTTTAAAGCAATGTTTTTTAATTATTTATTTTTTCTGTGTTGTAAAGTGCTTTGAGTATCTTGGTTAGACAGAAAGGCACTACATAAGTGCAGTCCATTTACCATTCATTAGAAAATTATTTGGAAAAAAAGAAGTGACGGTTTTGCCACTTTAAATTTGATTTTGTTGTTTGCTACAGCCACGTTTTATGGCAGAGAAGAGCCACAAAAACCACTGGCTTCATAATCACTGAAGTTCAGGGGCCCTTGGAGACTTTTAGCAAATCCTTTTTTTTAACAGTAATTATTGGAATAACATCTTCCTGGCGAAATATTTACATAAAAATAAATATTTTAAGTTAAAATGTGCTGATGTTCACAAGAATCAAAACAATTTAGTTAAAAAAAATGTTTTGATATACTGGTGTGTTAAAGTCTAAAAGTGGGGATTAATTAATCAGCAATAATATTTTGCTCTAACACAGTTTGAAGCCAGGAAAGACAAGTTTTTCCCCAAGTGGAATGAATAAACTAATAACAGTGAAAAGGGGGATATTTGTTATATGTGCATGTTGTAAAAGTGATTATTTCTTAATGAAAAAACAAGTTCATTTGAATGATTCCAAAGATTAGAATAGGGTTTTGCTGAATTGAACAATAAACAATAAATAGAGAAATTGCATTTCTACAAAAATGCAGTGTGAATGCTTATTGCAGAAGAACTTGCTAAAACAAACAGCTGAAATTGACTAAAAAACATGAAATGCAGCTGAAAGGGAAGAAGCCTAAATTAGTAGAAATAGCAGAAAGAACAGATATTTGCTGAATTTTTCTTAAAGAAGCAAAAACGAGCACAAAAGTGAAAAATATCTGAAAAGAGCTGAACATAGCAATAACAAAAGTTTGTTGAAAATTAGCTTAAAAGCAGAAAGAAGCTTACATTAACAGTTGGAAGTGAAAAGAGCACATTTTTGAGAATTAAGTTGAAAAAAGTTGAAATGGGTGCAAAAAAATGTGGAAATGACTGAAAAATATCAAATTAGCATAAAATAGCTAAGTAGCTGAAATAGTAGAAAAAACTGAAACTTGCAGAAATAAGATAAAAGGACTAGAAAAGCTGAAATTGGCAGAATGAAGTTAGAAGCACAAAAATGTTGTTAGCAGAAACCAAAGGAGCACAAAACTGCTGAAAAGAAAAGCTGAAAGAAGCTGAACCAGAACAAAATGTGGAAGGTAAAAGGTTGTAAACGCGTCTAAAGATTTAAAGGATGTAAAATGAGCTCAATTCATTTTCTGAGGGGAAAAAATGGCAGAAAAGGCTAAAATTTTCAAAAGGCTAAAGTTGCACCAAAAGTCATGGCACCCTTCTTCTGAACGAGCTGAACAGTTTGATTTGTTGAAAAAGCACAAAAATTGTGGAATGAGAAAGATGTTGAAAAATATAAGGAAGGAAAATGGATCACAATAGTGTGAATGCTTCATAAACATTCAATATTCACAATAAAACAATAAAAATGTGTCCATATCATTGACATAAGTTTATATTTATATGCATTTGTAAAGTGTTTTGCTTCATCATGCATCATATGTTCAACATCAAAAATATATCGAACACTGAAGGTTTTTATTAAACTTAAAGAAAATACATCAAATCATTTCCCCCATTACATCCTAAGCAGTGGCAGGGAAATGTTAAATCACAAACAATTTGAAGGAAAATCAGGTGGAGGCTCTGAGGTGAGATTTACTTCTGAGAGCTGAAGAATCAGAAATTCAGTGTTTCAAATTAGGAACACAACTTCCTTTAAGCCTTTAAAAAGTGAGGAAAAGAACAGAAATCTGTGTGAAACTACAATACAGTACAGCCTGAGGTTTGCTCATGGCAACAAAATCCAACTTTGCTATGAAGCAAACAGATATGAGCCGTGAATGGATCAATCACATCATGACAGAACAGATTGGAGCTCGGCCAACACTCGTCGTGAAACTGTTTAAAAAGTCTGTGTGAATAATGTGAGGGCTCACTGTGTCATGTAAATGAACCACCACAGAACTCCCGTTCACAGCCCGCTCCCCCTGCATTATTCTCACTGCACCTCGTCGTCCCGTCGACTTCAAGGCAGGCTTTACCTCCGAAGATAAACACGTTCCCAAAGTTAGGCCGAGACCGTGATTGATTCAGACGCACAGCGGTGCGGCGGCGGAACATTTCAGCACGGTCTGAGGCACAAATCAACAAACGTTTTCACACATAACAACAGGAACAGATGTTGCCTTTAGAGAGAGAAAGATTACACCGTTCTGTGTTTTCACACTGAAACACATTCAACAGAAAGAACAAAAAAAAACAAGCTAAACATCCAGTTCTCCGCTCTTTTTCCCCCTCTCCTGTTTAAGAATAAACCGTAGCAGAGAAATTATCCCTGCGTTTGTTTTTCATAGTCTTTTTTTGTTTGTTTGTTTTGTGTGCACATCTTCATCTGTAGCGTTGTTTAAAAAAAAATCAGTGAGATGCATTAACTGGCTGCCAAGTGATTGCCTGAAAATATGAATAAATTAAAAGCTCAGCGTTACTTGAAGGAACAAGTATCACCCATGTTCCATGGTGAAGTTTCAGATTCTTCTATGTTGAAAAGTGACAGAGTTGTAGCCATTTTGGGTGATTCTTGTAAATAACTCTATTCAAAGTACAAAGTACAGGTGGTCCTCGACTTACGACGGAGTTTCGTTCCTACGCGGCATCGTAAAGTGAATTTCGACGTAAGTCGGAACGTACAGACTAAAAACTTTTTTTTTTAAATGTACTGTACAGTCACCAAGCACTTATCCTATCCTAACACAGTTTTTAAAGACGGAGAAGCAAGTTGAATCGTCTCCCTCCTCCCTAGCAGGCTCCATTCACATAAAGAAAGCTAGCTGGCTATTACTAACTAGCTTGCTGTACGGTGGCCTACCTCAGTCTGTCCATCCATCCAATATTTGTTTACGACGTAAAACCGCCGTCAGCTCGTTCCATCTGCCGTATTCCGTTGTAAAACCGCCGTCAACCTCTGTCCAGAGCGTTTAATCTCCCCCTGTACTGTACTGGTTCTGCCGTGAAGCTCCGTCCAGAGCGGATCTTTCACCACCTCACTTTCACTGGAGTCAGTTCCCACCTGCCTGAAGACTGCCACCATCATCCCAGTCCCAAAGAGCTCCACAGTGACTGGTCTGAATGACTATAGACCGGTGGCTCTCACCCCGATAGTCGCTAAATGTTTTGAGAAACTGGTCATGTCCCACATCAAGACAACCGTCAACATCAGCGAGGACCCTCATCAATATGCATACCGCGAGAACCGATCAACAGAGGACGCCATCTCCTCTGTGGTCCACACTGCTCTCACCCACCTGGATCAGAAGGACTCATACGTGCGTCTGCTCTTTGTGGACTTCACATCTGCCTTCAACACCATGATCCCCCAAACTCTGATAGACAAACTATCTACACTTGGACTAAGCCCCTCCGTTTGTAACTGGGTACTAGACTTCTTAACAAACAGACCACAGTCCGTGAAGATCCACAACTTCTCCTCCTCCACCATAACCCTCAGCACTGGCTCTCCTCAAGGATGTGTGCTGAGCCCTCTTCTGTTCACTCTGCTCACATATGATTGTACAGCCACACATCCAGGCTGTCATGAAGTCCCAGAGAAGGGTCATTCAGCATTTCTACCTTTGGAACCCAGAGACGGGTCGAGTGACCCGAAGGATTTTAGCTAACATCCTATAATGAGCTGTTAACAGGCGCTTTTGTTTTGTAAATAAGGCCATTACTGGCGCACCACAGGAGGGGGCACACTAATTTGACTAAGGCTGCGCTTTTTTGCGCAAGTGAACTTGGCTTCTAAATCCCCCGGTCCCTTTCAGTGGGCTACATATGTTGGTCCGTCACTTGACCTCAGGTCATGTGACCTATGTTGGTCCGTCAGTTGACTTCATGTTGTGTGACCTGTGCTGGTCCGTCACTTGACCTTAGGTCATGTGACCTGTGTTGGTCCGTCACTTGACCTCAGGTCATGTGACCTGTGTTGGTCCGTCAGTTCACCTCAGGTCATGTGACCTGTGTCAGTCCGTCACTTGACCTCAGGTCTTGTGACCTGTGTCGGTCAGTCAGTTGACCTCAGGTCATGTGACCTGTGTCTGTCCATCAGTTGACCTCAGGTCATGTGACCTGTGTCGGTCCGTCAGTTGCCCTCATGTCAAGTGACCAGTGTCGGTCCATCAGTTGACTTCATGTCGTGTGATCTATGTCGGTCCGTTAGTTGACCTCAGGTCATGTGACCTGTGTCGGTCAGTCAGTTGACCTCAGGTCATGTGACCTGTGTCGGTCCGTCAGTTGACCTCAGGTCATGTGACCTGTGTCGGTACTTTAGTTGACCTCATGCCGTGTGACCTGTGTCAGTACGTCAGTTGACCTCATGCCATGTGACCTGTGTCGGTCCGTCAGTTGAACTCATGTCGAGTGACCAGTGTCGTTCCATCAGTTGACTTCATGTTGTGTGACCTATGTCGGTCCGTCAGTTGACCTCAGGTCAAGTGACCCGTGTTGGTCCGTCAGTTGACCTCATGTCGTGTGACCAGTGTCGGTCCGTCAGTTGACCTCATGCCGTGTGACCTGTGTCTGTCCGTCACTTGACCTCAGGTCATGTGACCTGTGTCGGTCAGTCAGTTGACCTCAGGTCATGTGACCTGTGTCGGTCCGTCAGTTGACCTCAGGTCATGTGACCTGTGTCGGTCCGTCAGTTGACCTCAGGTCATGTGACCTGTGTTGGTCCGTCAGTTGACCTCATGTCGTGTGACCTGTGTCGGTCCGTCAGTTGACCTCAGGTCATGTGACCTGTGTTGGTCCGTCAGTTGACTTCATGTCATGTGACCTGTGTCGTTGTGTCAGTTGACCTCAGGTCATGTGACCTGTGTTGGTACGTCAGTTGACCTCATGCCGTGTGACCTGTGTCGGTCCGTCAGTTGACTTCATGTCGTGTGACCTGTGTCATTTTGTCAGTTGACCTTAGGTCATGTGACCTGTGTTGGTCCGTCACTTGACCTCAGGTCATATGACCTGTGTCGGTCCCTCAGTTGACCTCAGGTCATGTGACCTGTGTCGGTACGTCAGTTGACCTCATGCCGTGTGACCTGTGTCGGTCCGTCAGTTGACCTCATGTCGAGTGACCAGTGTCGGTCCATCAGTTGACTTCATGTCGTGTGACCTATGTCGGTCCGTCAGTTGACCTCAGGTCATGTGACCTGTGTCGGTCAGTCAGTTGACCTCAGGTCATGTGACCTGTGTCGGTCCGTCAGTTGACCTCAGGTCATGTGACCTGTGTTGGTCCGTCAGTTGACCTCATGTCGTGTGACCTGTGTCGGTCCGTCAGTTGACCTCAGGTCATGTGACCTGTGTTGGTCCGTCAGTTGACTTCATGTCATGTGACCTGTGTCGTTGTGTCAGTTGACCTCAGGTCATGTGACCTGTGTTGGTACGTCAGTTGACCTCATGCCGTGTGACCTGTGTCGGTCCGTCAGTTGACTTCATGTCGTGTGACCTGTGTCATTTTGTCAGTTGACCTTAGGTCATGTGACCTGTGTTGGTCCGTCACTTGACCTCAGGTCATATGACCTGTGTCGGTCCCTCAGTTGACCTCATGTCATGTGACCTGTGTTGGTCCGTCAGTTGACTTCATGTTGTGTGACCTGTGCTGGTCCGTCACTTGACCTCAGGTCATGTGACCTGTGTCGGTCAGTCAGTTGACCTCAGGTCATGTGACCTGTGTCGGTCCGTCAGTTGACCTCAGGTCATGTGACCTGTGTCGGTACGTCAGTTGACCTCATGCCGTGTGACCTGTGTCGATCCGTCAGTTGACCTCATGTCGAGTGACCTGTGTCGATCCGTCAGTTGACCTCATGTCGAGTGACCAGTGTCAGTCCATCAGTTGACTTCATGTCGTGTGACCTATGTCGGTCCGTCAGTTGACCTCAGGTCATGTGACCTGTGTCGGTCAGTCAGTTGACCTCAGGTCATGTGACCTGTGTCGGTCCGTCAGTTGACCTCAGGTCATGTGACCTGTGTCGGTCCGTCAGTTGACCTCATGTCGTGTGACCTGTGTCGGTCCGTCAGTTGACCTCAGGTCATGTGACCTGTGTCGGTCAGTCAGTTGACCTCAGGTCATGTGACCTGTGTCGGTCCGTCAGTTGACCTCAGGTCATGTGACCTGTGTCGGTCCGTCAGTTGACCTCATGTCGTGTGACCTGTGTCGGTCCGTCAGTTGACCTCAGGTCATGTGACCTATGTCGGTCCGTCAGTTGACCTCAGGTCATGTGACCTATGTCGGTCCGTCAGTTGACCTCAGGTCATGTGACCTGTGTCGGTACGTCAGTTGACCTCATGCCATGTGACCTGTGTCGATCCGTCAGTTGACGTCATGTCGAGTGACCTGTATCGATCCTTCAGTTGACCTCATGTCGAGTGACCAGTGTCCGTCCATCAGTTGACTTCATGTCGTGTGACCTGTGTCGGTCCGTCAGTTGACTTCATGTCATGTGACCTATGTTGGTACGTCAGCTGACCTCATGCCGTGTGACCTGTGTCAGTCCGTCAGTTGACTTCATGTCGAGTGACCAGTGTCGGTCCATCAGTTGACTTCATGTCGTGTGACCTGTGTTGGTCTGTCACTTGACCTCAGGTCATGTGACCTGTGTTGGTCCGTCACTTGACCTCAGGTCATGTGACCTTTGTCGGTCCGTCAGTTGACCTCATGTCATGTGACCTATGTCGGTCCGTCAGTTGACCTCATGTCGTGTGACCTATGTCGGTCCGTCAGTTGACTTCATGTCATGTGACCTGTGTCTGTCCGTCAGGTGACAGACAACAATAGGTCAAGCATGTTTTAGAACACAGCAATGGGCCACCTGCATGTGCCGGCACGCACCGTATATACAAGTGCCAAGGACAAGGAGAGAGACAGTACTTGTAAGCAAAATAATTTATTTGACAGAACATCAAAGTTACAGGATAGTCAGCACAGCAGAATGAGACAATTTTATGCATAAAACTGTTCTGGAGCAGACAAAGCTTTCCGTTCAGTGGATATCCCAAAATGTTCAACTGTGAGATAACTTCAGGGTCTGTTATGTGTGAATTCAGGTCAGGGCCTCTCTTCTGACTAAGGGGGGAAGTGCAAGCAGAGTCTTACTTACCTGGTGGAAACATTGGAATGCAGTTTGTGCAGTCTGGTGTGGTGGGGGTGTCTGAGTGTGCACGCATATTTATAACAAAAGGTCCCTCTCTAAATGGCCCACTAATGTGGACCCACTAATTGTTGGTTTGGACTAAGGGTCTTTTGACCCTCTTTCAGGACTTCTGGGGGGAGGTCGAAAATCCTGGGACTTCTAGTAAGTTTGCAGATGATACAGCTGTGGTGGGATGCATCACAGATAATGATGAATCCAGCTACAGACAGGAGGTGGAACATCTGGAGAGCTGGTGCAAAGAGAACAACCTTCACATGAATGTGAAGAAGACGAAGGAGATGATTGTGGACTTCAGAAGGAACAAACACACCCACACCCCACTGTATATAGGTGGATCTGCGGTGGAGGTGGTCTCCAGCTACAAGTACCTGGGTGTACACTTGAATGATAACCTCAGCTGGAGCAATAACACCACCAGCCTGATCAAGAAAGGTCATCAGAGACTCTACTTCCTCAGACGGCTGAGACGAGCTGGTCTGAGAAGCTCAGTCCTCACCTCGTTCTACAGGTGTGCAGTGGAGAGCGTCCTGTGCTCCAGCATCAACGTGTGGCATGGAGGCTGCACAGTTGCAGAGAGGAAAGCTCTACAGAGAGTGGTGAAGGCTGCACAGAAGTCTGTGGGAGTCAGTCTCCCCACCATCACAGACATTTACACCTCCAGATGCAGAAAAAGAGCCACCTGCATCATGAAAGACCTCACTCACCCAGCACACTCACTCTTTGCACCACTCCCCTCGGGACGGAGGTTGAGGAGCATCAAATGTAGAACCACTAGACTGAGGAACAGCTTCTACCCTGAGGCTGTCAGACTCATGAATAAATAAATAATAAGAATAAACACTGCAAAATGTCACATCATGTTGATACTGATCTGTTTCTTGTTGCTGCGTTCATCTGTGACCATCTGCTCATAATGACTCATGTTCGTGCTGCTGTTTATAATGATGTTTTTCTACTACATTAGGGCTTAGTGTATTACTAGCTGATGTCTCTCTTAGTTAATCCTAGATGTTATTGTTTTTCTCTTGCATTTGTTGTTGGATGTAACTGGGACCCTGTGTACATAATCTCGTTTTCACTACATGCGGTGCAAATGACAATAAATTCTCTCTGACTCTGATCTTTCTGTGTGTTTTTCCGCTGTTTCTGCCATCAAGCTACTGCTTCTGCCGTCAAAACCGGAAGGAACTTGGCTTTCAAAATAAAAAAAATCAGAAATGTTTATTTTTGTTAATGGAGATGCGTGTCGTAACCGAGAAACGTCGTAACTCGAGGCCGTCGTAAGTCGAGGACTACCTGTAGTTCAGATGTTCCATTCTTGTTGCGTTGACTAGTGTTGATTAGCTGCGGCGACCATCTTGACATGAACCGATTGCGTAACTTATTTACTTGTAGATGAACATCTACTGTTACTTTGTGAAAGTTTCATTAGAGCACGACCAATGATCAATAAATAATTCATGACAAAATATTATAGATCTTGTGCAGAACTGACAGCACTCGGGGCACAATTTTGAGGATCAGTCTCAATTACCACTACACCAAAGTTGATCAAAGTTCATGCTCATAATGCAGGTAAAAATCCAGCAATGTTCAGTCAGGTCATCTGGACGGTTTCTTTTTTTATTTTTATGTTTTGATCTTGATCCAAAGGACTTCATCAATCCGAGGAGCCACAAACAAACTGGAGTGTCAGAAGCAGCACACTCCCATGGTGGGAAAAAAATTAATAAATACTGGTGTTCCTCTCAACCCAGCCGGTCAAAGCAGATGGCCGCTTGTCCTGCGCATGGTTCTGCTGGAGGTTTCTTCCTTTAAAAGGGAGTTTTTCCTTCCCACTGTTTCCATTGCGCTTGCTCAGGATGGGAGACTGCGACGAAGCAAAGATTCAACTTGTCTGTTGGTTTCCTTAGACGGAGAACTTTACTAAATGGCTTTTCAATGTCCGTGAATGTTCCTGTAAAGCACCCCGAGACAACTTTGTTGTGATTTGGCGCTATATAAATAAACTGAATTGAATAAAATGGTTTCTGGGGCCCACCCTCTCCCCATCAACTCCTCTGAGGGAGCCATAGACAAAGTGGTTCAAAACATCAAAGTTCATGTTCAATAATCCAGGTAAAAAATCCAGCAATGTTCAGTCAGGTCATATGGATGCCGGTTTCGATTTCTTTCTTTTTTTTATGTTTCATCCTTCATCCAAAGAACATCAATCCGAGGAGCCACAAACACACTTATTCCCACAAGCAGCACATTTCCAAACTGGTTTGGGAGCAAACTTTTTTTCCCATGAGTGTGCCGCTTGTGGGACTCAGTTTGTTTGTGGCTCCTTGGACTGATTAAGTACTTTGGATGAAGGATGAAATGTCTCAGCAAAAAAAAAAAGTCCAGGTGACCTGACTGAACTTTGTCGGACACCAAAGTTTAGCTCAGTATTAGTAAAATTAGAAAAGTTTTAGCAATCTTTGTGATTTTTAGGATTTGCTGACTGTGGCAGCCATCTTGAATTGGCTGAACCTCAAAATTGGCCATGTTGCCGTTTTAAAAGCTTTGAACCTCAAACTTTAACAACATAAACTTAAACCCGTTGTCAATACACAAACACACTCGGTGGAGTGTAATAAAAGTTGTACAGAAATGCTTTTTGTCACATTTTATCCCATAAAAAATGGACAGCAGGTCAGATTTTAAAGTAAACTTAAAATCAAAATGGAAATTTTCTATACTTTTCAAATGTCAGCTGAAATCTTATGTCTCTTCTTCTTTATAACCTTATCAAATCAGAAGAAAAAATTGCATGTTTAATGTGCAAAATGTTTTAAATATAGGATTTAAAAAAAGGGTCCAAACCTGTCCACTGGGATGACAGAACAGGGGAAAAAAAAAACATGGGACATTTTATTTTAAGAATTTAGTTTTTAAAAGTGATACAGTTCCATTTGTGTGACAGTTTGTGATTTATCAGTAATCTGAGACCGTCAAATGGGATAAGAAATAGTCACGTGCTTCCACCTAGTGGTTATTTAGTGACACTGCAGCTTACAAATCGTAAACAAGAAAAATACATTTAATATTAAAGGGAATCTGATTAATGCACAGTAAAACTACAGCCAACATTAATGCAGAAACAGAAATGTCAAGTGGTGCTGAATCAGCTTGTGTTCATACAGAACATGCAATTAAAAAGTTGGTTATAAGGTGATATGTGTGTGAGAGAAAACAAAATCAGGTTGAATACCATAACTGAACAAAGGTACATTTTTATTAATAAAGTAAAAGTAATTCTACAGCAGTTTATTTAATAAAAACAACAAGAAAATCAGGACAATAATTAAAGTAAAATCCTTAGCTTACATGTAATGGATTCTGTTAAAAGTTAACAGTTTGGTCATAAAATAATATCTAATATTTAATAAACACTATATAGTTTATTCATTTGGGAAATATTACAAATAGTGACAAATTAGGGTTCAATGTGAACCACATCCTTTGACTCATAAACAATCAAAATACATGAAATGAGTCACATGACAAACCAGATTCATCCTTTTTCTTACATTAGCCATGAAAACACTTCACATTCACAAGCACTATTGGAAAGAAATGTCATCCAGGGAAATAAAATATAATAATTTAAATATTTTATTTGTTTATGTATAGGAGTTTAGGAATATATGTGGCTATGAGAGCTGTTTGGGATGTTATCATTGCAAAAAACTAAAAAGATACAGGAGGTGTCCACCATAAATCTGTTTACCTGCAGGATGTGGCAGCTGATCTGAACAACAAAACAAAATAATAACATGTGGTTTAGAGTTTCTGCAGAGCGTTTAATGGTTTTGAGACCTTTGATGGGGAACTATTAGCCAAGAGAAGCTGTTTAATTTTTTTTAATGAGAGTAAATAACATATCAAAAGGAAACATTCTGAGAAAAATAGTTACGGCCCAAGAATAAAAGTCAGAATTTATTCTACACAAAAAGTAGTTAAAGGGCAGAACATCAAAGAGAAGATGAACGTTAAATGTATGAAGCAGTTTAGTCTCAAGTGTTTTGTGTTCTGAGTGGCCTCGGAGTTAAAACTTCCTCTTTGACTCCAGTTTACATCAAGGTTAGTCACGACCTACATTTCAATAAGTTGCAGAAGAAGATGGAAGGAAACAGAATGGGGGAGGGGGGGTGGCATTAAAGTGGCAGATTAGGAGGAAAAGGAGATTAAAACTGAACAACTGGAGCGCTGAACCCAACCATATTCTGACTAGTGAGTCATTAACCTTCCAACATCACGCGTGCACATGCATGTGTGTGTGCACGCGTGTTACTGCAGCAGGCGGGAGGAACGGCAGATCTTGAGTGATGCAGTCGACAGAGGGAAGGGCATTCTTTAGGAAGTGATGACGATGACAGACTCTCTCACAAACACACACACACACACACACGGTCACACGCAGCGTGTCCGTGTCATTCGATGAATCAGGGCACGCTGACAGTAAGCAGCAGAAGCGTCGCAGTAAGACAGTTTGTTTCACTCCTTCTTGTTTCCCCAGCCGAACAGTCTCCGCACGGAGGACATTTTCTTGCTTTTGTCTTTCTTGATGTCTAAGAAGGTAAAAGAAGGAGAAGACAAATAAGAAGAAGAAAAAAGAACAACAAGAACAAGAACAACAACAACAACAAGAACAACAAGGACAACAACAACAACAACAACAACAACAACAACAACAACAACACAAGCACAACAAGAATAACAAAAAGAACAAGAACCACAAGGACAAGAACAACAAGAACAACAACAAGAAGAACAACAACAAGAACAAGAACAACAAGAACAAGAACAACAAGGACAAGAACAACAAGCACAACAACAAAAAGAACAAGAACAACAAGAACAAGAACAACAAGCACAAGAACAACAAAAAGAACAGGAACAAGAAGAACAAGAACAACAAGAACAAGAACAACAAAAAGAACAAGAACAACAAAAAGAACAAGAACAACAACAAGGACAAGAACAACAAGAACAAGCACACAAGCAAAACAAGAACAAGCACAACAAGAACAACAAGCACAACAAGAACAACAACAAGAACAAGAACAACAAGAAGAAGAACAACAAGCACAACAAGGACAACAACAAGAACAACAAGCACAACAAGGACAACAAGAAGAACAACAAGCACAACAAAAAGAACAAGAACAACAAGCACAAGAACAACAAAAAGAACAGGAACAACAAGAACAACAAAAACAAAAACAACAACAACAACAACAACAACAACAACAACAACAACAACAACAACAACAACAACAAGAACAACAAAAAGAACAAGAACAACAAGAAGAACAAGAACAACAAGAAGAACAAGCACAACAACAAGAACAAGCACAACAAGAACAACAAGCACAACAAGAACAAGAAAAGCAAAAAGAACAAGAACAACAAGCACAACAAGAACAACAAGAACAACAAAAAGAACAAGAAGAACAACAAGAAGAACAACAACAAGGACAAGAACAACAAGAAGAAGAAGAACAACAACAAGAAGAACAACAACAACCAGGACAAGAACAAGAAGAACAACAACAACCAGGACAAGAACAAGAAGAAGAACAAGGACAACAAGAACAAGAAGAAGAACAAAACCAGGACAAGAACAAGAAGAAGAACAAGAAGACCAGACATAAAAACACAATCTGTCAGAGTGAAAACACATGATGAAACTTTGCCGTTAACTTTATGAATACATTAAAACAAAATGGCTCATCTTCAACCCACAGTCGACGTTCGCTCGCTGAAACACAACGACCTTTAACTGAAGCCCAATCAATCTCCTCAACTTCAGCGCCACGTTCACGAACATGAATTGCAAATGAAGCGGGCTTGGACTCCGTTTTATCACAGAGTTATCAGAGGGTCACATTAACTTGTTGCATAAAGCATTTGTTGAACAGAAAAAGGAAAGAAAAACAACCGGAGGGACGCGCTTTGTCTCGTGCTCTTTTCCATTAGCTGACATCGGATCACACGAGATGAAAAAAAAAAAATGCATCACACCTTCCCATACACACACACACACACACACACACACTTACAAACTTCCATTAACCACAGTGAGAACTGTTCCTCCTTCAATTAATGACGTGCATGATGAAAATCCTAAACTTGGTCATGTATGAGCCAGTTACAGTCACAGTGGCTCTGAGGTCACGACAACTCAAAAACATAATGAAGGTGCTGGAGAGACACACTCACTGAAACTCTCCATCATTTTGTTCAGCTGCTCGTCCTCCTCTTCCTCCCTGAAACAATAAAACAACGAGCAGATTAACAGCAGGTGGAGACGTACACAAAGTTATACTACAAGATCAAACAAACTTATACAGCATACAGGTAGTCCTCGACTTACGACGGCCTTGACTTACGATGTTTCGTGGTTACGAACGCACCTCCCATTAAAAATTTAAAAAAATTAAAAAATTGAATTTTTTTATTTTAAAAGCCGAGTTCCTTCCGGTTTTGACGGCAGAAGCAGTAGCTTGACCCGCACTGAACGGAGCTTCACGGCAGAACCAGTACAGTACAGGCGGAGATTAAACACTCTGGACTGAGGTTGACCGCGGTTTTACAACGGAATACGGCAGATGGACCGAGCTGACGGCGGTTTTACGTCGTAAACAAACAGACGGCGGTAGGCCACCGTACAGTAAGCTACTGTAGTTAGCCAGCTAGCTCCCTTTAATAATAATAATAATGAATTTAATTTATAACGCACTTTTCATTAATGAAAATCTCAAAGTGCTACAAAGTGCAACAAAATTAAAGGTCAAATAAAACAAGTGATAAAACAAGTAAAATCAATAATAGTATCAACTAAGATCAAAGATAGAATCATGAGGAGGCAGAGTAGGCTCACTTAAAAAGAAAGGTCTTTATGTGAACGGAGCCTGCTAGGAAGGATGGTGACGATTCAACTTGCTCCTTCGTCTTTAAAAACTGTGTTAGGATAGGCTAAGTGCTTGGTGACTGTACCTTACGGTATTTTTTTTAAAAAAATGTTTCGAGTTACGTCGAAATTCGAGTTACGACGCGGCGTAGGAACGGAACTCCGTCGTAAGTCGGGGACTACCTGTATTTGTTATTTAAATAAAAACCCCTGTGAGAAAATATGTGAAGTGGTGCCATGTTTCTTGTCATTTGCGCTCCAGAACGCTTCACGTCTGCAGATTCTTTAACTGCACTGATGTCATCTTTGATGCAATCTTTTAAAGGAATTATTCACATCTTTGACAGTTGTTTCTGTGGAAAGGTTATGAACTGTAAACATCTTATCTGTTGTAGATAGATCTTCGAGGGACTTAAGTTTGAAGCAAGAGCTAAACTCTGACAGAATTCATGAGCTAACGGCTAGTCAAGGGCAGCACGGTGGCACAGTTGGTAGAGCTGAGCAGGCTGCCCCGGTTCAAATCCCGGCCAGGGGCCTTTAGGGTGGAGTCTGCGTGTTCTCTCCGTGCATGTGTGGGTTTTCTCCAGGTACTCTGGTCTCCTCCCACAGACTGAAAACATGCATGTTAGGCTGATTGGTAACTCTAAATTGTCTCTAGGTGTGAGTGAGAGAGTGAATGGTTGTTTGTCTCTCTGTGTCCCTGTGATGGATTGGAGACCTGTCCCGGGTGTCTGCTGGATATGGGCACCACTCCGCAACATGAAAAGGACGAAGCGGGTAAAGATGGATTGATGGATGGCTAGTCGAGCAGAGGCCAAAGAGAGTCGCTACGATCTCTACACCACCGTCAGTTTCTCATTACACAGTTAATTATGATTAATTCATATAATACAAAAATTGCAACAAACTGTTATTTTCAAGTGAGAACGCTGGCCACAGCAGCTGCCGTCTAACATTGTTACCAAGTACCCGTTTCATGAGAACTGATTTTTGTAGTAAAGGTTCACAGTGTGAGCGTGCCACCTGCTGTGAGACTGAGTTTGTTGTGGCTCCTTGGACTGATGAAGTCCTTTGGATGAAGGATGAAACGTTTCAACACGAAGAAACCGTCCAGAGGACCTGATTTAACTTTGTTGGATTTTTTTTAAAAACCTGGATTATTGAGCACTTGATGTTCACAGACGAGTGTTTATACGTTTTTGAGATTGGAGTCTTTTACTTTTGCTCTTTGACTCATTTGGACCGGCTGTTAGCTCATGAGTCTGGTCAGAACTTACTGGGTAGCCATTTTTCTCCAAACTGAGAATGCTGAAGGAGCCATCTACAACAAGTAAGACACTGAAGATTCATAACCTCTACACAAAATTCCACTTTGAAAGGTCTGAACCATTACCGTATTTTTCTACCTATAAGTCACAGATTTTTTTTTTTTTGCATGACCTGCGATTTATACACAGAAGCAACTTGTGAATTTTCCCCCATATTTATAAACCAATTTTTGGCTGAGATATGACTGATTTCATTAATTCTGACTGGAAATATTGAACACTACCATTTTCAGTCGCTAGATGGCACTCGAGTAGTATGGCATGCCGTTGTGTCATGTAATAGGTAAAAGTGGCTATTAATGACGCAATCAGCTCGCCATAGCCTGCCACCTTTGTCCAGCTCGTCTGGAGCAACTGTCAATATCAGCTTCATTTCGCTGCACCGCCCTGGCAAAATGCAGCTCATTTGACAACTGAAGTGCATTTATTAAGTAAAAGTTCAACCTTCACTATAATGTTGAGCAAACAAATAACTTTTTAGGTGGTTATCTTGTTAAATTTCGAAGAAATGCACAGCGAGTCCTACAGTGCACGCATCTACTTCCGCGTATCGGCTTTTGAAATCCAGTTGATTTGACAGTCAAAGTGCATTTATTAAGGAAAAGTTAAACTGACACACACCTTTACTGTAATGTCGAGCAAACAAACAATTATTTTTAAGTGTTAATCTTGATAAATTCTTGTTAAAGGTGCACTCTGCAGTTTTTGTAGAACGCAGCACTTAGAAAAATTTTCAACAGGGAAAGCATTCTGGTCCCTCCCCCTCAGAGCCGTATATGGCTCTGCTCCCTCTTGCTCTCACTGAAATTCAGCTCTGCCTTCTTAGCTCCGCCTCCACTGCATGTCCTGTGGCAGCCGCTGCGAAGTTCTGTGTTTTTATGTTAATAAAACGTTCTAAAAAATAAAATAAAAACATGGAGCGCTGGTCCAGCACACCAGAACACCATGAAATCTGCAGAGCCTCGCGCAGCCACGTTGAACCCGAGTTTAATTCGCTCGTGACAAATTCATTCATTTCCTCATTTCAGTCATGGAGTCAGCGGAGGAGGAAGCGATCACTTGACTTTTGGCAAAAAAACAAAAGAAAAGTCCAGATCAGGGATGAAGAAGGGGAATTTAATACATTTGTGTCACATACAAAACAGTTTTGCATCGCTTTGCAATCCTTTGAACGAGAACGTGCGCGGCCGCTGGGGCTGGGACAGGCGGGGGCGTGGGTTAGGAGCGTGAGAAGTGAGAAGCTCTGTTTTTATTGGCTGGTTAAAAACTCTGTTTTTATTGGCTGGTTAACGGCGGGTCACTGTGGCTTTTTAGAAATGCTTTTAGTAACACCTGGAGAAGCAAGGGGACTATAGTTTTTTTCAGAGATTACTTTGTCTAACATCAGTCTGTCAGGAGATAGTGACAGAGTGAAGAAATATGTTAAAAATATATTTTTAGAAAACTTACAGACTGCACTACAGAAACTGCAGACTGCACCTTTAAAGTCCTCCCGTGCACGCCACCATTTGGCAGCCAATCGATTTTTGGCACAACGCCGGCCCACATCTCCAGATTGTCAGCGGTGACGCATAATAGATGCAACGTATACAGCGACGTGACGTGTACGGTGGAAAATAGGGTAATTTAAAATGTGTCTGAAAACCTGAGGAGCTCCATATTTTTGGAGAAATAAAAAAGCAACATCTGTCCGATCATCTTAGGGGAGCAGCTCCTCCAGTCTCCTGACCCACCTGAGTCTGTCCTCGTCCAGACCCTCTATGATGGCGTTCCTGTCGTTCACGATGTCCAACAGCTTCTCCATCAGCTGCTTTTCTTTCTGTCTGTCCCCGGCAGTCTTCAGGTGCTCTGCACAAGCACACAGCTTTTACTCCGACGCCAGCCTCGTGTCTGCACAACACCAAGCTGGAAATGTTCCTCTGAAGGCCTCACCTGGTTTCTCCATCAGTCTCCTGAGGTCCTGCACCACACTGGGCTGCTCTTCCTCCAGGTCCTGAGTTCTTCCACTGAATTCAAAAAACAAATTGTTTATTAGACAACAAAGAGTTCTGTGTTCTGTACGTTTGACTCCAATAAGTCAGATTTTCTTGTAAAAGTTTAAAGTAGCATAGATTTAGAATTCTTCAGGTTTTGGTTCATTTTATTTATTTATTTTATTTATTTATTTTTGGGGGAAGACAGGTCTTTCACTGCTTTTTCACTAGTTTTCAGAAAAAAGAAAAGGTTTATCGCCCAACCACAATGTTTGAAACCCATTCCGGCATGCGTTTCTTTGTCTAGCGTGTTAGCAAAATATCTTGTATACAGTAGACATGCTTTAAAGTGATCAGTAGGTGTACACCTACCACTGGTTTTGTTTTAGAGTCAAGATGGCCGGCACAGCTAAGCCAACACAAAAAAGTCCACAACAGCCAGTCTTCTAGATGTTGAGCTCAAATTTGGTGTGGTAGTAGCAGGGAGTCATTCCCAGCTTATACTCCGAGAGCAAACTGATCGCACAAGATGTGTTGTTAAAATGCTGTCAATTGACATGAACAGAGTCTGTTAGCAAAATATCTCGCAAACCACTTGATGAAATGTAATGATTCTTTCAGGAAGTCATGTACTGTAAATCTAAAACTGATAAACATTTGGATTCATCCCAGTTCAAGATGGCTGCCACAGCCAACTGACTTTAATAACAACAACAATGGTTATA
The DNA here is from genome assembly GCA_038048925.1 of Garcialebias charrua. Classification (NCBI taxonomy): domain Eukaryota; kingdom Metazoa; phylum Chordata; class Actinopteri; order Cyprinodontiformes; family Rivulidae; genus Garcialebias; species Garcialebias charrua. Next base: position 21,105 of record JBBPBX010008630.1, read on the forward strand.
ACTCAGGCAATTTTAAATATACAGTATTTTCTGGTGTATAGGTTGCATTGTCCAATTATCACCAATAGATTGGAAAAATCCCTAGATAGGTCGCACTGGTGTATAGGTTGCACCTACGTTTAGCTCTGCTGCAAATGTCTGCCACAGGAGCGCACAGCAAGGCTTTTAAGAAGATTAACACTTAAAAACAATTATTTGTTTGATAAAAATTATAGCAAATATATGTCTGAGCTGAACTTTTCCTTAATAAATGAACGTAATTGTGAAATGAGCTGGATTTAAAAATTTGTTTCACCGAAAGTGATAACAAGCCATATATAGGTCGCACCTGAGTATAGGTCGCAGGCCTTGAAAAAAAACCATAAAAAGGTGTGACCTATACACCGGAAAATACGGTATATCTTAGTCAATTATAAATGAGTGAGGATATCCTTAACACATACTCCACGAACTGACAAAAACACACAAGGTATGTCTAAATCTCATTTACAAGGTTTGACCAAAACAGCTGCAACTCGGTCCTTTATCATAAAATGATCTTTATTTAAACGTCTAGCATGAAACGCAGCGGAGAAAATACACCCCTTCAAGTATTTCATGTGTCAGGGTTGAGAAAAGAAAAATAGAACAATGAGCCATTTCCATTATGTCTGATCTTTTTATTTTGAAAATCGTTTAAAAGCCATTTTGAAAGAAAATTGCAAATGTTTCTTAGTCATGTTGTTTGACTTTGTTAATGTAATTTGTGTTTCCTTGCTTGTTAATGACTTCTATTTCATGGTTTTGCTTTAGTTCCCTTTCCTCAACCTACAAGCGCAGGGTGCTGCCCGGTCTGCGCTGTAAATAAGAATTTGTTTTTACTGTTTATGCCTGGTTAAATAGAGGTGAAATGAAATGAATGGATAAAACAGCCTCCTGATTTA
>JBBPBX010008630.1:22130-47107 GCA_038048925.1 Garcialebias charrua
AGGCAGGACACTGGGAACTCAAACTGTCAACCTTCTGGCCACAAGTCTGTTTGACTAATCACTAAATAGTGGCGTGCCCCCTTTATTTGTGTGTGTGTGTGTGTGTGTGTGTCTACTCACATGTATACCAGCTCAGACTCACGACGCATGGCCGCCTGCTTGTTTCTGATCAAGTTGAACCATTCAACCATAAGCTCGTCCATGACCGAGTCATCTTTGCCCTCTGTGTCACACACACACACACAAAGTTGATGAGACACACACGTCTCCCTTTAAATTTTCCTCTTTTTTTTTATAAACCTCAACATAAATATTTGGGATTCGTTTTCCTCACCTTCCTCGCTCCTGCGCAGCTTCATCTCCAGCTCGATTCCCGTCTTCTCCAGCTCGTTCAAACCGTTTTCGATTTCCTGAAGCTCTTTCATGATTTCCTCCCTGGGGATGTAGCCTGGTTTTGTCTACACACGTGACATAAATACATCAACAAAGCGGTTAGGAAAAGCTGATGAAATAACAGATTTTTAACGTCTCCAATAATCTAAAATAAACCTATAAAACTGAGTAGAATATCAAAAACCTTTAGTGACAAAAGCTGTAATAAATATCTCAACTATTTTTATAACAAAGTAAAATACACTCCGTTCTTCATGATACTTTGACTCAAAGTTTAGTCTTTTAATGGTTCTGTTCAGATTTATTTTAATTAAATTTTATTTATTTTAGTTCATAGAGTTCATGAAGTGAGGTTCTTGGGTGTCATCATTGATGATAAATTGTCTTGGAAACAGCCTATAAGTTTTGTTAAAGCGAAAATATCTAAGTCTATTGCTATATTTTACAGAGTCAAGAGATCTTTTGAATAATAAGGCATTATTTTGTTGCATTCATTGTTCCACATTTAATTTATTGTGTTAGCGTTTGGGGAAAAGCGTGTAAATCAATTACAATGCCTATTTTTATTTTACAGAAAAGAGTTGTTAGACTTATTACAAGAAAACAGTACTGTATAATCATCCATCAAATGTATTATTTTGTCAAACGAAACTGTTGAAGTTTTACGATTTAGTTGATTATAATATTTTGCTGGTTATGTATAGTGCACAGAATGATACACTTCCTTCAAATATTCAGAGGTATTTTGTCAAAAGAATGAGTTGTTACAATTTAAAGGGGAAATATATATTTGTAAAGCCACAAATTAGAACAAGTTTGAGGGGGAGATCGACCATGGTTCAGGGAGTTGGGTTGTGGAACGATTTGGAGAATGATGTTAAAGAGGCTAATTCAATGGTAATATTTAAGAGAATGATTAAGTTTAAATTGTTAAAATCCTATATCTAAATTAGTTTAAGTTAGAAATTATATGGAGGTTAAAAGCTTTGTTAATTTCTTTTGGAAATTAAAGAAGTTGGGTGTATGAATTGTTTGTTAGAAAGATAAGGGGTAGATAAAATAAGTTTTTTTTTCTTCAATCTGCAGCCTTTCATTTTATACATGCGTTTCTTTTTCTTATTTTATGTGTATATTGTTATGTATTTTATTATTATAAAATGAATGATTTTATTTTATTTTTTACATATTTGGATGATTTTTGAGGTTTTGTTGTAAACTCAACGGTTTGTAAAGCAAAACTGAAACCCTAAGAAAGAAAAAAAACTATCATGAATCTGTCCGCTCATTCTCAATCAGTTCATCTGGACAGTTTCTTTTTAGTAGAATGAACTGATGAACTGATTGAGAATGAGCGGATTTGATACCTGGACTATTGAGAATGAACTTTCTTATCATGAATCTGTTTTCAGAGGCAACATTTTATCGTCTCTGCTTGAGAAATACGTCAAATAAAATACCTTAGAGGTCTTCGCCTTGGTGCCATTGGTGACTGGATCTTTCTGGACATTTGGAGGTCCTATAAGGAGGAAAGAAATCCACAAAGATGTAAAATGAAGAAAGTTAATTTTGGTTCAGTTCCATCGAAACTGAGCAAAATGGCCGTACGGTTGAGCCTGTTCTTACCCTGAATCCTGGTGTTGGAACCATGAGGGGAGGGAGTGGAAGGCACTGAGGTCTTCGAGGCTCCATTAGCCGACGGTTTAGGAGAGGACTGTGAAGAACCCGCAGGTCTGTGGATGGTTAGGAAAAAAACAGACAAAGAATAAAAGAGCGTATTTAACCACCTGTGCTCTGCTTTTCTACCGCGTTTATTTTTCATTCATGACTAAAGATGAAGTGTGGAGAAACGATGAGCATATGTTGCACCACAGAGAACTCTGCTCAGTCCTGACACCATTTGGGGCTGACATGCATGTGGCGGAAAACGAGAGACTGGGGGGCTATGACTGCAAATGATGGCCGAGCCATTTGGAGGAGCAGCGGGTACAGGCTTCCTGTGGGAGGACTGGATGGATGGATGGACCAGACATCAGGAGGCAAAGGAAAAAGATCTCCAACTATTAATGCTTCATGATGTCAATGTGCTGAGCGCCCACCTATGTACAGATGCCCCCTGTTGTTTTGGCAACAGGAACATGAGCCAAAATGGAGAGAGAACCCAGAAAAATAAAAAATGAAAAACATACACCCGTCAATAAATGAACTCTTACTTGGTTTCTTTGGCGACAGGTTTGAGCTTCGACCTCCAGTCTGCAGGAGACTCTTTTTCTGAAACTGCAACAACAACAAAAAAGAAATTGCAAAGGTGCTGCTTCAGTTTTATTTTTGATTTTATGATGGGAATGATAATAAAAGTCTGAATTAACTTTAAACTGAAGCTATTGAAAACAGAAATGTATAGTCTAGCCTAAAGGAAAAAAATAAAGTGAAAAAACAAAGTCAAAGTCAAAAGTCAAAGTCAACTTTATTGTCAGATCTGCAATATGTACAGTGCAGGACATACACAGGACCGAAATTGCGTTTCTCTCAGTCCCTCGGTGCAACAGTAAACATCTAAACATTGAAACACTGAAACATATAATAATAGACATAAGCATAAAATAGTAAAACTAACACTGTCCTGAGTTTTTTGCATAGTGGTATAAGAGTATGAAAATTTACACCAACTCTAAAACTAAAACATTAAACATTTAATGAACATAATATTGTCCTGAGTTTTTGCATACTAGTATAAAAAAAGAGTATAAAAAGTATAACTAAAATAAACTAAAGGTTTCTAGCATTGACATTTGCAAAGTGGCAAAGCAGCGTATGAGTCAATGTACACAGTATATGTATGAGGTAGTAGTTGATGTTGTTATAGAGGCAAAAAGTGGCATATGCAGTAAGGCACATTGGGCATCCCTAAATAAGACCGTTCAGAGCACACTGTATATGTATCAGCAGTGGTGTAGATATTAGAGTAGTGTAAATAAATGTAAACAGTAGTAATTACATGTAAGCAGTAGTAATAAAAGTAAACAGTATTAATAAATGTAAACAGAGAATGTAAACAGTATTATGATTATAGGCAGTGATGTAATACAGACATTAGTGCAAGTATGAGAAGTAGTGCAAACTGTATGAGCACATGACCGAGAGTTTAGTGAATAACCCGTTTGATGACACAGAGTCTAGTGTTAAAAACTTTGTGTTGAGTGATAATATGTGAGAAAGTTTTAGTGTTAAGGCAGTAAGGCAGGCAAGGACAAGATAACCAAACTAAAACAGAGGGCCGACTGGCTACATTTTTATTCAAAGTGTCCAGATGCATTCTTAAAGCAAACACAAACTCTTGAGATGAAGCCCGACTGTGTGTTGAAGTGTGACCGTCGAACTGGTGCAGGATTCATTAAAAAAAAGACCTTAGACTCTTCAGGGCAGTGAGCTACTTTATTTTAGTTGAAATGATCATCACTGTGAAAGCTGCATCTGTAAAAGTATACGTGTGGGCAAATCTCAGCTCTGAAACCAAACAATTACCATATTTTACAGACTAATAAGGTGCACTGGATTATAAGGCGCAATATCAATGAACAGTCTGCTTTCATACATTAACAAAAGTTGCCACCTGGAGTTAACACTAAGCAAATAGGTACAAGCCTCCTGTTGGATAACTACTGCATGGGCAATTGTCTTTCAGTTGGCAACATGTTATTTAACCTCAACTGGTGCAATGAATTGCTTCTCATTTCTTAAACAACCATGTTGAAAGACATCGCGTGGTCGTGGAAAAGATGTCAGTCTGTTTGAGAAGGGTCAAATCATTAACATGCATCAAGGAGAGAAAACAATCTAAGGAGATTGAAGAAACTACTAAAACTGGGTTGAGAACTATCCACACATTATTAGAACCTGGAAGGATAGTGGGGACCCATCGTCTTCGAGGAAGAAATGTAGCCAGAAAAAAGAATCCTAAATGATTGTGATTGGCATTTCCACACACACAATGTGAAGGGAACTCAAGGAACTGGGACTGAACAGCTGTGTAGCCTTAAGAAAACCACTAATCAGTGAGGCTAAATAGAAAACAAGGCTTCAATTTGCTAGGGAGCATAAAGATTGGACTCTGGAGCAATAGAAGAAAGTCATGTGGTCTGATGAGTCCAGATATACCCTGAGTGATGATGGGCCCATTAGGATAAGAAAAAGGGCAGGTGAAGTGATGCATCCATCATGCCTGGTGCCCAGTCATCAATGCAAGATCTTAGTGAAAACTTTATGCAACACTGGATGGAAATAGATCTTGTGACATTGCAGAAGCTTATTGAAACAATGCCACAGTGAATGCATGCTGTAATCAAAGCTAAAGGTGGTCCAACAAAATATTAGTTTGTGACCTTTTTTTTTGGTGGCAATTTTTATTCATTTTTTTGTCCAGGCAGTGTATATAAAGTGCATTAAGTGAAACAAAACAGTCAGATAAGTCAAACTTTATTCAACTCATTCACAATAACCATATAAAATCGGTTCAAGGTCAGTAAGCACAAACCGAATTAATACATAAGGTGCACCTGGTTATAAAGGCTCACCATCAATTTTTGAGAAAATTAAATGATTTTAAGTGCTCCTTATACAGTAGTCCAAAAAATACTGTATCTTAGCTATGGCAAGAAAGTTCATGCTCAATAATCCAGGTACAAAATCCATTTTAGCTATGTTTTGCCTCTGTAAAAAGGTAGTTAATGTATGTGAGATACAGTAGTCCCTCGCTGCTCAGCGTTCAACTTTCGCGAACTCACTTTTTTCGTGGTTTTTCAATGTAAGATTGTACACGACACACAATTAGCTGATTCATGGAAGGCGATCAACCAGAGCATTGTGCTCTGTATCCTGGGAGATTGGCTCAGTAACGTAGCAGTCTGTCTGCTCTCTTTTGTGAATTTTGTTTCAAACCCTGCAATGCCACCCAAACGTTCTGCGCGTTCTAAAGTTTCAGGCATTGAACCGAAGCGCCAGAGAAAAATGCTTACCATAAAAGACAAGGTGGAGCTTCTCGACTGTCGGACGCTATCAAGTGTTCAACAAATCTACGGTTCGCTATTTCAGTTTGTTTTATGTTCGGGCTGCTGTTTGATACGTCATATTGTTTTACATCATTAGTGTTTAGCGTATATCTTAGACATTTTAGTGTACCATTTGGCGTTCCTTTAGCGTATATCTTAGTGCAGTGTTTTTCAAAGTGGGGCCGCCAGGGGGCCCCCAGAAACCTGGAGCGAAGAAGATTTAAAAATAAAAAATAGTAATAATAATAATGAAAACTGCCCACTAGGGCAATCTGTATCCGTCATTCCCAGAAAAATATGCTTGAGAGAGAGGTTAGTTCCCTTATCAGTCAGCCACTCTGTGCAACATAGATGCTATGGGAAATTGCGCTCCGCACGATTACCTGAAGGAATACAATCACGCCTTTACGATACACAGTAGAAAGCGGCCTTGAGATGCCTATTAAATAAAGGCGGACGTTCACACTAGGATGCATTTTACTGAGCATTTCAAGGGCGTGAATGAATTACGTTCCCATAGCATCTATGTTGCACCAAGTGACTGACTGATAAGGGAACTGAAAGTTATGCACCATAACTCATGTTCCCTGAAGGAAGGGAACGAGGTGCAACATACTTGGCCCTTTTCAATGCTGAAAGCTCGGTGAAGTGCATTATGGAGAAAGTAGGATGGGCGTCAGCACCTTAAGTACCCAGAGGGCAGGGTCTCTGGCATGACGCTGACGCCCCTGCCGTAAATGCGTGATTGTATTCCTTCAGGTAATCGCACGGAGCGCAATTTCCCATAGCATCTATGTTGCACCTCGTTTCCTTCCTTCAGGGAACATGAGTTATGGTGCATAACTTTCAGATTTCGTTTGTTTTGTTCTTCTGGTCAACAGTTTGTTGAAAAGCTGTTTTTCTCAGTGGGAATATGTTTTAAACATGTTAGTTAATAACATTTTCATGCTCAGCAGCTTTAATAATTAATTCAATATTGGGAATAAAGGGGGGGGGGGGGCTCGGCCAGAAGCTAATGCTGTTAGTGGGGTCATGGCATGGAAAAGTCAGGGAACCCTTGTCTTAGTGTATGAGGGGCCGTGTAGGACTTAAACTATTTTCCTCTCTCACACACACATCTATTGCCTCTCATTCACTATAGTATTAGATCCTTGTATACAGTTTATTTTTATACTTTATATTTTTGCCATTTTGGGGTGTAACCGGGACCCTGAGCACACAATTTCATTCCACCTCATGTACCACATGTGATATAAGCTTGAACTTGATCAAGAAGGACGAGAAATATGTCAGGTCTACGGCAGCAGTGACTTACAACACCATCGCAAAGAGGGCGGTTAGTTCCCACAGTAAGATGACTGTGAAGAAGGAACCTGTAGATTCCAATAGAACATTGGTAAGAACATTTCAAGAGTGTGGAAAGGGTTTATAAAGCCTTAAAATATACTGTATATAAATACTACAAGTTTAACATGCGGAAACAAAAAGAAGGAGAGTCTGTGGATTCGTTTGTCACTGTGCTATATGCGTTAGCTGAACACTAACTATGGGGTGTTACACGACGAGCTAATCAGAGACAGACTTGTTGTTGGACTATTGGACAAAGGGCTCTCTGAACGCATGCAGCTGGATGCAGAACTTACGTTAGATAAAGCAGTGAGGATGGCACGTCAAAGCGAGGAAGTGAAAAAACAGCAAGCTTTGCTGCAAGGAGACTCCAAAGCACAGGCTAGTGATGCTAAGTTTGTGGACAGAGTCAGAGAGTACAAAAATGGCAAGTTTGGAATATTTATTCCAGTAACTTATCTTAAAGATATGCCACCCCCTACAAAAAAGTAATTAAAAAAATTAATAATAATTGGTAGATTTGAGTAAAAGATCACCCCGTACGACTGGAAGTGAGCTAAAAGAAGTGGCTAACAATTAGCATGATGTAATCAACAAGATTTAATGTTAATTATATGTTGGCAAAAGAAATGACCTGGAAACTGCTAAATTACCGGTAGCAATTTATTGATGTTAGTAAATAACCAATAAATCAATAATAATCTATCAATAAACCAACAAACTTAAGTTTTATGTCACTTTTGGTCAAAGCTTGAAAGAGCCATTGCAGAGGGACCAAAGAGCCACATGTGACTCCAGAGCCGCAGGTTGCAGACCCCTGGTCTAGCGTGTTAGCAAAATATCTTGTATACCAGTAGACATGCTTTAAAGTAATCAGTAGGTGTACACCTGATTTTGTTTTACAGTCAAGATGGCCGGCACAGCTAAGCCAACACAAAAAAGCTCTCAATTTACCGATCGATCTACGTTCCCACCCTCATCTATGGTCATGAGCTTTGGGTTGTGACCGAAAGAACGAGATCTCGGATACAAGCGGCTGAAATGAGTTTTCTCCGCAGGGTGGCTGGACTCTCCCTTAGAGATAGGGTGAGAAGCTCAGTCATCCGGGAGGGACTCGGAGTAGAGCCGCTGCTTCTCCACATCGAGAGGAGCCAGTTGAGGTGGCTCGGGCATCTGGTTAGGATGCCTCCTGGACGCCTCCCTGGTGAGGTGTTCCGGGCACGTCCCACCGGGAGGAGACCCAGAGGAAGACCCAGGACGCGCTGGAGGGACTATGTTTCTCGGCTGGCCTGGGAACGCCTTGGGATTCCCCCAGAGGAGCTGCTCCAAGTGGCTGGGGAGAGGGAAGTCTGGGCCTCCCTACTTAGGCTGCTACCCCCGCGACCCGACCCCGGATAAGCGGACGAAGATGGATGGATGGATGGATAAATACTAAAATAAATATAGTGTTCCTGCTTTTCGTTTTTTCACCTGTTGCAGTGATGTCTGGAGCATAACCCCCATGATAATCGAGGGACTACTGTAATTATGAATGAATTATGCAGGCTGGCAGCTGAGATCTCAAGTGTGTGGAGCACAGCTACAGAAAGGAATCTTCTGTAAGAAAGCTTATGAAAAATATATAATTACATATACATTTACTTCTTACTTTCATACTTTAAACCTCTTTAGAAGTAGGGCCAAACAATAAGAGACCTTTGTGTTTATTTTGAGAGAAAACGTGCAACATTTTTTAAAGTGCTTCAAATTTCCAGCGCCAAGACTAACTGTGATTCACGAGAGGAAATTGAGAATGCCCACAAACATTTAGAGACATTTTGAAGACTCCTTTGTGGCCACCATTGGCCGACTAGTCGGTAAAAGCCACATATATTACATTTTGGAAATCAGTTTAATAGACTTGTGCCAAGTTATTCAGCCAGACTGAACACCAGCTGAATTTAAACCATATTGACACAGAAAGGTCAGATAAAGCTTTGCAGATTTCACTTGGGAAGGTGCCAAAGTCCTGAAAGGTTCGAGTGCTGATATACACCATGTAAGACTGAAGAGTAGTCACTGTTAAACTGTGCTGAATGCGTTTTGTACAAACATAATTATCCTCAATCAAGCTCCAGGAAACACTTTGTTTATTTGGGCCTCTGCACCGAGAACTAATTTCAGCCCCATTCTGCATTTTTAAACAGATACTGGCCATGCTGTGTTTTCTTGTGTCGTAAACATGAAGAAAACACTAATAGATGCTGTTTGATATCATAAATGGGTTACATATCTTGGACTGTAAACACACAAATGGCTGAATTACTAGCAGTGATGCTAACTTGTCATTTATGAAAGAGAGTGTTTCACCTGATGTGTTGGGTGAGGTTTTGTCGAGGTGTAAACCTCCTCTGTCTGGAGCCCTGTCTGCGAGTCCTTTCTGGCCAAGTGGGCTCAAAGAAGGCTTCTGAGGCTCCTGAGGCTGCAGGTCAGCAAGGATCGATGGGTCTGCTCTCAGCCTCACCCTGCCCCTCACACCCCCGGTCTCTTTCTTAGGTGTCTCTTTCTTAGGTGTCTCTATTTGAGCCTGAGGTCTGAGGAGAAATTGGACAATTAAATGCTATTCCTCACCAGCAGAGGACAGACTTATATAGGATACCAGATCATACCAGCTTTATTTATAGAGCACTTTAAACATCCACAGAACCAAAGTGCTGATGTACAGGTGCTGGTCATAAAAATAGAATATCATAAAAAGTTTATTTATTTCAGTAATTCCATTCAGAAAGTGAAACTTGTACATTATATTCATTCACTACACACAGACTGATAAATTTCAAGTGTTTATTTATTTTAATGTCGTGATTATAACTGACAACTAATGAAAACCCCAAATTCTGTATCTCAGAAAATTAGAATATTGTGAAAAGGTTCACTATTGAAGACACCTGGTACCACATTCTAATCAGCTAATTAACTCAGAACACCTGCAAAGGCCTTGAAATGGTCTCTCAGTCTAGTTCTCTAGGCTACACATTCATGGGGAAGACTGCTGACTTGACAGTTGGTCAAAAGACGACCATTGACACCTTGCACAAGGACGGCAAGACACAAAAGGTCATTGCTAAAGAGGCTGGCTGTTCACAGAGCTCTGTGTCCAAGCACACTAATAGAGAGGCGAAGGGAAGGAAAAGATGTGGTAAGTGTACAAGCAATAGGGATAACCTGGAGAGGACTGTGAAACAAAACTCATTCCAAAATGTGGGGGAGATTCACAAAGAGTGGACTGCAGCTGGAGTCAGTGCTTCAAGAACCACCACGCACAGATGTATGCAAGACAAGGGTTTCAGCTGTCACATTCTTTGTGTCAAGCCACTCTTGAACAAGAGAGAGCGTCAGAAAGTGTCTCGCCTGGGCTAAAGACAAAAAGGACTGGACTGCTGAGCATTCCAAAGCTATGTTCTCAGATTAAAGTAAATTTTGTATTTCCTTTGGAAATCAAGGTCCCAGAGTCTGGAGGTAGAGAGGAGAGGCACAGAATCCACGTTTATTGAGGCCCAGTGTCAAGTTTTCACAGTCAATGATGGTTTGGGGTGCAAATAGGCCATGTCATCTGCTGGTGTTGGTCTACTGTGTTTTCTGAGGTTCAAGGTCAACGCAGCAATCTACCAAGAAGTTTTAGAGCCCTTCATGCTGACAAACTTTATGAATAGGCAGATTTTATTTTCCAACAGGACTTGGCACCTGCACACAGTGCCAAAACTATCAGTACCTGGTTTAAGGACCATGGTATCCCTGTTCTTAATTGGTCAGCAAACTCGTCTGACCTTAACCCCATAGAAAATCTATGGAGTATTGTGAAGAGGAAGATGTGATACACCAGACCCAACAATTCAGAAGAGCTGAAGTCCACTATCAGAGCAACCTGGACTCTCATAACACCTGAGCAGTGCCACAGACCGATGACTCCATGTCACGCCGCATTGCTGCAATAATCCAGGCAAAAGGAGCCCCAACTAAGTATTAAGTACTGTATTCATTCATTCATTCATTCAACCTTTATTTATACAGGCTATCCTCGTTGAGCCACGGGGACTCATTTACAAGAGGGACCTGTCTCACTCACACCCAGGGTCAATTTAGAGTTACCAATCAGCCTAACATGCATGTTTTTGGACTGTGGGAGGAAACCGGAGCACCCGGAGAAAACCCACGCATGCACGGAGAGAACATGCAAACTCCACCCAGAAAGGCCCCCGGACCGGGGTTTGAACCGGGGACCTGCTCGCTGAGAGGCAGCAGCTCTACCAGTTGTGCCACCGTGCCTGTATATGCTCATACTTCTCATGTTCATACTTTTCAGTTGGCCAACATTTCTAAAAATAATTTTATTTATTGGTCTTAATATTCTAATTTTCTGAGATACAGAATTTGGGGTTTTCATTAGTGGTCAGTTATAATCATCAACATTAAAAGAAATATAGTACCAGTACATGTATATCAGTCTGTGTATAATGAATGAATATAATATACAAGTTTCACTTTTTGAATGGAAAAACTGAAATAAATCAACTTTTTCATGATATTCTAATTTTATGACCAGCACCTGTATAAGATGTAACATTAATCATGTTTTTGAAATTTGTTTTACTTACTCTGTTTTCTTGAGAGCTACATTTGTCCATGCTGGTTTACTGCTGTCATTGTTGTTCTCCTCTGACAGTTTTTTGGAGATAAAAGTTGCTGCTGAGGCTTTTGTCTTATTGCTGTCAGCATTTTCCTGTTTTGTGGTTGCCTTGCCACCCACGGGAATTGTTTTAGCTGCGACTCCACCCTTATCTGTATCCTTAACATTGATAACCACAGTTACAGGCTGACCCGGGATCCCTTCTAGTCTCTTACCAGCCACAGCCTGACCTTTGTTAACACCAGTGCTGAAGGTTGTTGTCATTTTCTCTTCATCCTTTGACGTGTTCGGTTCAAGAAATTTTAGCTTGGACTCCCATGTCTTAGCTGCAGTGACAGAGGTAGGAGGCGATGTACGAGGAGCAGGACTGATGGTGATAGTTGTACTGACGGTAGTGTCTTGGGAAGCTGTGGGTTTGGACTGAAAAGCTGTTGGAGTTTCTTTAGCAGCAGAGTTAGGGTGCGATGCAGGATGCAAAAAAGGTGAAGTAGAGAATGCGTTGGAGCCTTTTATGGTAGTGTCTTGTGAAATTGCGGGTTTAGACACAAACGCTGTTGGACTTTCTTTAGCAGCAGAAGTAGGGCTTGGTTTAGGCTGGGAAGAAGGTGCAGCTGAAAATATGTTGGAGCCTTTTGTAGTAAATGTAGTGTCACGCAATGCTGTTGGTTTAGACACAAAAGGTGTTGGATGCTCCTTAGTGGTAGTAGGGCCTGATGCAGGCTGTGAGGAAGGTGACGATGAGAATGCATTGGAGCTTTTTGTGGTAAATTTAGAGTCATGTAATGCCGTTGGTTTAGACACAAAAGGGGTTGGATGCTCCTTGGCAGCAGAAGTAGGGCCTGATGCAAGCTGTGAGGAAGGTGACGATGAGAATGCATTGGAGCTTTTTGTGGTAAACTTAGAGTCATGTAATGCTGTTGGTTTAGACACAAAAGGGGTTGGATGCTCCTTTGTGGTAGTAGAGCCTGATGTAGAGGAAGGTGACGATGAGAATGCATTGGAGCTTTTTGTGGTAAACTTAGAGTCATGTAATGCTGTTGGTTTAGACACAAAAGGGGTTGGATGCTCCTTTGTGGTAGTAGGGCCAGATGTAGTCTGTGAAGAAGGTGACGATGAGAATGCATTGGAGTTTTTTGTGGTAAATTTAGAGTCATGTAATTCCATTGGTTTAGAAACAAAGGGTGTTGAATGCTCCTTAGTGGTAGTAGGGCCAGATGTAGTCTGTGAGGAAGGTGATGATGAGAATGCATTGGAGTTTTTTGTGGTAAATTTAGAGTCATGTACATGTAAAGCCATTGGCTTAGACACAAAAGGTGTTGGATGCTCCTTAGCAGCAGAAGTAGGGCCTGATGTAGTATGTGAAGAAGATGACGATGAGAATGCATTGGAGCTTTTTGTGGTAAATTTGTAGTCATGTAATGCTGTTGGTTTAGACACAAAAGGTGTTGGATGCTCCTTAGTGGTAGTAGAGCCTGATGTAGAGGAAGGTGATGATGAGAATGCATTGGAGCTTTTTGTGGTGAATTTAGAGTCATGTGATGCTGTTGGTTTAGACACAAAAGGTGAAGAACCTTCCTTGGCAGCATAAGAAGGGCCTGAAGAATGCTGCGCAGTAGAAAATGCAGTGGAGTCGTTTGAAGGGGTGTCGGCCTTCTTCGATAACCATGCTGATACTTGTTTAGACGGAGTGTGAGCCGGAGTCACTGCGTTAGATATACTGGGTTCTGGTTGAGGACCGAATTTGGAAACATAGGAGTTTGTAGATAAATCCCGAAGTGGTAAGCTTGTATTAAGTGATAGTGACCTGAAATACACAAAGGAAGAAATAATGATGAAATTCTTCTGCAACTTCTGTGTTCAAAGCTGCTGCTTTAACCTCAATATTGTTAAAACACTGCAAGCACAATACTGTAAACAAAATTAAAAGTTTACCGGCTACTAGCTTAGTGTTAACTTCTGAAGTGTTTGTAGCTAAAAGAAACATGTTCATTTTTATCTGCTTTAACTGGCTGAGTTTGGGAGGAACAGATACACAATGGCAGGTCGAGAATCACATGTTAAGATAGAAATAATTTCCAATGCAAACTATTCATTTGTATGCATTTGTAACCAATTCATTTTAAGAAATGTGGTCAATTTGTCCTCCAGTAGTCTAAGCCTAAAGCAGCATAAAAAGCCAACACTAACTATAGGATTATTCAAAAAGGAAAGTCTTCAGCCCAGTCTTAAAAATAGATGATGTGTCAGCCTCAGAAACTAAAATTGGTTCCACAAGAGAGGAGCCTGGTAACTGAAAGAGCTTCCTCCCATTCTGCTTTTGGAAACTCTAGGAACCACAAGTAAGTCTGAAGTCTGAGAGTGAAGTGCTCTGTCAGGAAAATATGGAACAATAAGATCTGTAATATAAGATAATAATAATAATTAAAGCTGCAAGCAGCATTGAGGCCCTCGCAGCTTAGCGCCGCTCCGGCCTTATTGTGTCGACCACGGGACCTCCAGCTGGTCTGCTCGGTCACCATCTCAAACTCTCTCATGCCCATCCAGCACCCGTTTGCCAAGAACAGTTAGCGAATAACAACAATATATACGTGTTTAGAAGTGCTGACAGATGACACACAGTAAATGTGGAACAGATCAGATGATCTAGCAATGAGATGTAACAGTTTGAAAAATAATGTATGGGGCGCACTGGAGTTATCTGTTAAACCACAGTATCAATGTGTGTTGAAGTGCTCACTGATGATGTACAATAAATCTGGTAAATATCGGATGATGTATAACTGAGATATAACAGTTTGAATAATCTAGGGGACGCACTTGAGTCAAATGTTAGCCCACCATATCAATGTGTCCACGAGGGCTCACTGATGATGCACAATAAATCTGGTTTAGATCGGATGATGTATCACTAAGATATAACGATTTGAATAATCTAGGGGGCGCTCTGGAGTCATATGTTAAACCACAATATCAATGTGTCCACGAGGGCTCACTGATGATGCACAATAAATCTGGTTTAGATCGGATGATGTATCACTGAGATATAACGATTTGAATAATCTAGGGGGCGCTCTTGAGTCATATGTTAAACCACAATATCAATGTGTCCACAAGGTCTCACTGATAAAGCATAGTAAATCTCGTGCAGATCGGATAATGTATCACTGAGATATAACTGTAGTAATAATATAGGGGGCGCTATGGAGTAAAAATTTACATACCATTATCAATGTGTGTAGAAGTGTTCACTGATGAATCACAATAAATCTCGTGCAGATCGGATAATGTATCACTAAGATATAACTGTAGTAATAATATAGGGGGCGCTATGGAGTAAAAATTTACATACCATTATCAATGTGTGTCGAAGTGTTCACTGATAAAGCACAATAAATCTCGTGCAGATCGGATAATGTATCACTAAGATATAACTGTAGTAATAATACAGGGGGCGCTATGGAGTAAAAATTTACATACCATTATCAATGTGTGTAGAAGTGTTCACTGATGAATCACAATAAATCTCGTGCAGATCGGATAATGTATCACTAAGATATAACTGTAGTAATAATATAGGGGGCGCTATGGAGTAAAAATTTACATACCATTATCAATGTGTGTCGAAGTGTTCACTGATAAAGCACAATAAATCTCGTGCAGATCGGATAATGTATCACTAAGATATAACTGTAGTAATAATACAGGGGGCGCTATGGAGTAAAAATTTACATACCATTATCAATGTGTGTAGAAGTGTTCACTGATGAATCACAATAAATCTCGTGCAGATCGGATAATGTATCACTAAGATATAACTGTAGTAATAATATAGGGGGCGCTATGGAGTAAAAATTTACATACCATTATCAATGTGTGTCGAAGTGTTCACTGATAAAGCACAATAAATCTCGTGCAGATCGGATAATGTATCACTAAGATATAACTGCAGATCGGATAATGTATCACTAAGATATAACTGTAGTAATAATATAGGGGGCGCTATGGAGTAAAAATTTACATACCATTATCAATGTGTGTAGAAGTGTTTACTGATTAATCACAATAAATCTCGTGCAGATTGGATGATGTATCACTGAGATATAACTGTAGTAATCCAATTAAAAAAGTGACTTCCTGTTCTGAGGGGGCGGGGCTTCGATGACATCACAACATGACCACAGAGGATCGTCGGGCATTCTACAGGGTTGACTCATGCCAAGTTTTGTACATTTTAGTCTTTCAATGTGAAAGTTATAGCGGTTTGAAATTTATGGCGTGAAACGCAAGTTTGAGGCCTGGCCACGCCCCTTTAGCATAAACGAAAACGCAAGCTTTTGATAACTTTTATTGTCCAATGTGTTAAGGGCATATTGACCAAGTTTGAAGGCAATCCTTCAAAATCCCTAAGAGGAGTTTGTTTAAATATGTAATTCAAAAACGCCGGAAAATGACCTTTGACCCAAAATGGCCGACTTCGTGTTTGTTTTTGACCAGTGCTCCAAGAGAGTTTTTCGTAGATCCTGAGACGATACATATATTCACCGAGTTTCAGAATAATCGGGCCAAAAATGGCTTGGGGCTGATGTTTTTAAATATTCTAGGGGGCGCTGTGGAGTCTATATGCTAATTAGCATAGACACCTGTTCAAGGAGTGGGCAATGATCGATCATACTGATTTTGGTACTCCTCGGATCAAATCTGTGGATTTTAGAACCAAACGTATGGTGATGGCGTTATGTCTTACTTCGCCACAACGCCACGCCCACATGCTCCACCAAAAACGAACAGTATTGGAATGCTTGTTACACCAACATGTCTTCGGTCACTGGACACAATGCCACGTTGATTAGGTAACAGGGGTCCGATATGGACCGTTCAACGTAAAACTTTACACTTCCTGTTGTCAGGGGGCGTGGCTTAAGTGATGTCATGATTTGACCATACAGTTTTGCGGGGGACCGGATGTGGGTCAATAACTGAAGGTTTGATGTATTAGACTTTTTTCGTGTAAGAGCTGTAAGCGTTTCGTTTTTCATGGCGAGATGTCCAACTTTGACGTCTGGCCCCGCCCCTTCAGCATTCATGAAAACGCACAATTTTGATATCGTTTGTTCCCCCGTGCCTTATGAAGAAACTGGCCAAGTTTGAACCAAATCGAGCGAAATTCATAGGAGGAGTTCGTTCAAATGCGGAGGCTGTAAACGGCCAAAAAGGGGTGAAAATTTGGTCATCGTTCCAAAATGGCCGCCTTACCATTTATTGTACAACATTGGTGCCAGAGGGTTTTCTGTGCATCTTGGTGAGTTGGACAAGTGTACCAAATTTCATGATTCTACGTCAAACTAAGGTCAATGCGGAGGGTATTTTGAAAATTTCTAGGGGGCGCTCTTGAGCCGTTTCTGTGGCGATTTTTGCCACGCCCCCAAAATACGTAATTTTTCACCAGTCCTGACGAGTCCGCCAAATTTGGTGAGTTTTCGTATATGATAAAGCCTCCAAAAGGCCACTTCTTTGGGGGGAAGAAGGAAAAAAAAAAAGAAACAGTACAATTACAATAGGCCTTCGCAGCGCTTAGCTGCTCGGGCCTAATAATAATAAAGATGGAGCTAGATTGTTGAGGGTTGAGGGAACCCAATCAGTTACTTAGACTACAAGCCTTGTAGTCTAAGTAACTGATTGGGTTAATTGGGTTTCATGGATAAATATAACTGTGTATTATCAGCAGCAATGAAAATTGATCCCATGTTGTTTAATAACCTTGCCTAATGGAAGCATATATAAGGTAAAGAGTATTGGTCCAAGCACTGAACCCTGAGGAACGCCATGACTAACTTTGGTGTAAGAAGAAGATTCATTATTCACATTTACAAACTGGAATACTGTACAGTATATCTGATAGATATGATTTAAATTAGTATGAGTCCTTACTTTGCACAGTTCCTGTGGTACAGCTTCCCATCCACTAGGTGTCGCTGCACCAGGTGAACATGCTGGTTACATGTCGTACATTTGTTATTCAAGGTGCCCGTCTGAATGGATCTCCCAACATCCTGGAGGAGAGAAAGAAGGCAGTGTACAAGCGGGAGCTTCCATTAAGTGCAAAAATGACCTTTTTAACTTTTGGCACAGCCAAAGCAATAATTTTAGTTATTTAGGTCACTTGACATGTTGAACTTCCTTTCTGCATTCTTTGTCAGAAAAAGCTTTTCTCGAAACAATTTGTTTTAAACTTTAGGCATTTTAAACACCATGCATTCCAGTATTCATTTTATAATATTTATGCAACAGTTTTTTTTTTTACCTGTGCTGGATTTCTGTTTGGTTTTGGGGAAGAAGAGGGTCTTGTGACATTGGAAGGAGGAGGACTGTTTTCTCTAGTGGGTTTAGAAGTTGTAAACGTCTTAGATACAACTGGCTGGTTCTTCTTTCCAGGTGGCTCACTGGTAATAGGCTCCGCTGGACGCTTTATACCTCCCATACCTCCAACTGTGTGCAAACGCAAACAGATAAGACAGGCAGATCGAGACAAAAGCAGGGGTGGGCACAACCCTACAGTGGTGGTACTCACTGGGAGAGCGTCCGTGGAAGTAGTTGTAGTACTGCGAGACATACGTCAGAATACTGAGTCGGTCCGGGACTTTTAGAGCCACCATGTCTTCTGCATCTAACAGCGCTGGAATTCCCAGTTCGTCTTCTGCAACCTTGAAGGCCTGCAAATAAAAATCCCATTTACAGAATTTTGTTTGTTTTCTTTACTGTTTTTTTAACGCGGGGTAGATAGTGACAAGCTCAGACAGTCACAGAGACAAACGTGATCATCAATAATTCACTCTCTCACTCACACCTAGGGACAATTTAAAGTACCAATTAACCTAACACGCATGTTTTGGTCATAGGACCAAAAACAGGAGTTCCAGTAGAAAAACCCATGCATGCACAGAGAGAACACACAAACTAAGAAAAGGCCCAGAGCAGGAGCCGAACCTGCAACCCTCTTGCGCTGCTGAGCCACCCAACACAGAATTTTCAGAATGCAAATACAGGCATTAGAAAATATTTTTCAAGTATGGAGTATTGCATAACTTCTCACCTCTCAGTGAGAAGGTTGCCGGATCAAAACCCGGCCAGAGACCTTTCCGCATAGACTTTTCATGTTGTCTTTGTGCATGCATATGTCTCTATGCTGGAACTAGCCTGGCCCTCGCCATTCCTACGTAGCTCCGCTCAATTCTCATTTCCCTTCACTGCTGGGTCTGGGACTTCTCCCATAGACAAGAATTTCTCCGGTAGATTTTTGACCGGACCAATCAGAGAACAGAAGGGGCAGAGTTTTTGGCCCCTAACCCCCACCTGTTCCAGCGAGCAGCCGCATGTTCTCATTCAAAGCAATGCAAAGCGATGCAGGACTGTTTTATATGTGACACAAATGTATTAATTTCCCCTTCTTAATCCCTTATCTGGAGTTTTCTTTTGTTTTTTTGCCAAAAGCCAAGTGATCGCTCCCTCCTCCTCTCCATCCGCTGAGTGCAAATGAATGAGGAAATGGCTGAGGTTGTCACGAGAGAATTAAACTCGGGTTTTACGTTGCTGCCCGAGTCCCTGCAGATTTTCTGGTCTTCTGGTGTGCTGGACCAGCGCTCCATGGTTTTATTTTATTTTTTTAGAATGTTTTATTAACATATAAACACAGAATATGCAGCTGCAGCGAGAGAAAATGCAGCAGGAGGCGGAGCAGATGTCAAGTTCAACAAACCACGGGGGAGCAGCCATATATGGCTCTGAGGGGGAGGGAGCAGAATGCTTTTCCCTGTTCAAAATTTTTCTAAGATCCAATGGTTTTGTTCCTCAGCAGAGGCCACGCCTCCAGCAAGAATCGGTTCTCTATGGAGAAAGTCCAGACCCTAGTATGAAGCGAAGTGAAGGACAAGGGTCTGGTTTTAACCAGGCTATGCTGGAACTGCAACCTGCCCAGGGTGTACCCTACCTCTCGTACAGTAACTGCTGGACATGGGTACTAGTGGCAAGGAAGGAAGGAAAGAAGGAAGCAAGGAAGAAAAACTGTTGCAGTGTCTTTACACTAATAATAAAAACTTAAAAAAATAAAAACTACATTTAACAAATTCTGTTAAATGTAGTGTTGATGTAAAAAAAAAGGGGGGGGGGAAATCAACAGAGCCTGAGTTGACTCACATTCGTCAATGCCAAGGATATAAAAAGTGAAAGTAAAAATAAATAAATAACACGAAGAGGCATACCAATAATCAGATAATAAGTCGATAAGTAACCAGACCCATTCAATCTCTGTACCTCATAAATTTCTTTCGGTGGACTTACTGGACGTGGTCCAGATTATGTTCTGATGAATTTTACATTTTAATTTCCTTCATTATAAGCTGCAGCGTTCCCATAGGCGTAGATCCTGGGGGGGTCGGGGGGGTCCGGACCCCCCCAATCTTGGGGAAATATAGATCTGTCCCCCCCAATAATTCAATAAAGGAAATCGTGTCTTTAAACAATATAAATATAAAAAGGCAAAAAAAGAGAGAAATCCGCCATTATTCTAAAAAAAAAGAAGGAAATTTTGCCCACCCCCCCTTCTCTGTTGGCAAATGGTTTAGTCCAATGTTTACAAGGAACAACAACAGCAGCGGAGGTCACAGGCTCGCGGAGCCGCTGGTGGGGAGTGAGCTGCTGCACAAAGTACTAACTTCCAGTAAGTAGCTACTTAAAACATAGGTGACAGTGACTGGGAGGAAAAGGTCTTTCACAGTGTTGAAAGACAAGTGTGTCTGTGCATCATTAGTGGCAGAAAAACACTTTGGAGCGTCACTTCATCAGCTAACACACTAGCTTCAATGCTAACTACAGTATTTTCTGGTGTATAGGTCGCACCTGTGTATAGGTCGCATTGTCCAATTATCACCAATAGATTGGAAAAATCCCTAGATAGGTCGCACTGGTGTATAGGTCGCACCTACGTTTAGCTCTGCTGCAAATGTCTGCCACAGGAGCGCACAGCAAGGCTTTTAAGAAGATTAACACTTAAAAACAATTATTTGTTTGATAAAAATTATAGCAAATATATGTCTGAGCTGAACTTTTCCTTAATAAATGAACGTAATTGTGAAATGAGCTGGATTTAAAAATTTGTTTCACCGAAAGTGATAACAAGCCATATATAGGTCGCACCTGAGTATAGGTCGCAGGCCTTGAAAAAACCCATAAAAAGGTGCGACCTATACACCGGAAAATACGGTAGCTCCCTGGTAGGCTCTGCAACAGACAGTAGAATGTCAGCGCAGCTTTGAGCAGGATGGATTCACATTCATCATATTTTCAGGTGTGGAGCTCTTGAAAGAAGTAATGATAAAATATGTGAAAGATAATTAATTAAAAAAAGAGTAGAGAAGATGTGATGATTAGTTAAAATGATTTCATATGTGTAGCACTTTGTTGCAGCTGTGGTTGTTTTAAGGGCTTTAAATTATTATTATAAAAAATGTTGAGGATCAATACTTATGTCACATGGTTAATTAAAAAATGTCACTGTTTATTATATTACATTATTGATATTTTGTATCTGCAACTGGAACATTTTATTCTTAATAGGTTCTTAAAAAATGCTACAGATTTGTTAAGGCATATTTTGAATGAATGTTACAAACGTGTTCATTTCTACAAAACAGTTAATAAAATATTTATAAAATACAACGAATTTCAAATGTTACAAACTGAGTTTAACATAAAAGAAATAGTGTTTATGTTTAAATATCAGTTAATAAGTAATCCATTATGCCCCCTTGTTTAGGACTGGAACCAATCTCAGCTGCTTTTGGGTGAAGGCAGGGACACCCAAGACAGGTCTCCAGTCCATCACAGAGACAGACAAAGAGACAAACAACCATCCACACTCCCAGTCAAAGCTAAGAACAATTTACATTTGCACAGAAGAACCAAAACATTATTCAAACTGAGGACTCAAGTTCTTGATTGAGAGTTCTAATCACTACTGGTAATTATCAATAATAATTGATCATATTTACCAAGCTAAAGCATTGTGTGGAGTCTTTAATAATACAGACCAGATCAGATGTGATCAGGCAGTCATATATTCACATGTATGTAAATGTATTATTATTAATACTATGATTAAAGTTGAACCATGCAAATTTGTTTGGAACGAACAAGTGGACCTTTGTGCCTCTTGGTCCCACTGAAGTAGCTCTCAGTCTCAAAAAGTTTGGTGACCCCTGCATTAAAGTATTTCTTCTCCTTGAAAACTGTTTTCTTTTTAAGCATTAAGATTTTGGGAAGATGTTGTACCAGATTATCAGTGACACTGACCACAGCAATCTATGAATACAAGCCAAACTGAAATTTAAACAATATTTAGAGGGGACCTATTTTGCAAAATTCTCATTTTGCCACTTGTCATTATTTGTCGTCTATTGTACTGCAGATTGAACACATTACATTTTTTAACAAGAGTAATGAGTATCACTGTTGTACTGATTAATAGTAGTATTAAGACTACTAAATAAAATACATGCCATTTAAATCAATATTATTGTTGATTATTCTGCATAGTATATGCATGCAGTTTGGATAAACTTCCCTCTGTACATTTTGCATTACATTTCACTGTAACTTTGCCGACCCCCCCAAAATTGCTCTTAAAAAATTTCCCTGTTTATGGTCCCCCCCAATAATGAGATGAAATCTACGCCCTTGGCGTTCCATCTTTTTGTTAGTCCAACAACAAAGTGTCAGGAAGAAAATGAAATTAAAGTACCGGTATGCAACCATGGCGCCATCAATCGAAACATGCCCACATTGAAACACTGTGTTGGTAATAATTAGTGAGTCAACAGAGCCTGTTGTTTATGCATCCACAAGTATTTTATGGCTGTAAGACACAACTTTTAATCAGCAGACTTGTCATTTCAAGTTTAATTTTATCTTGAAGAAAGAAACTGAAAGTTATGCACCATAACTCATGTTCCCTGAAGGAAGGGAACGAGGTGCAACATAAATGCTATGGGAAATTGCGCTCCGCGCGATTACCTGAAGGAATACAATCACGCCTTTACGGCAAGGGCGTCAGCGTCACGCCAGAGACCCCGCCCTCTGGGTACTTAAGGCGCTGACGCCCATCCTACTTTCTCTAAAATGCACTTCACCGAGCTTTCAGCATTGAAAAGGGCCAAGTATGTTGCACCTCATTCCCTTCCTTCAGGGAACATGAGTTATGGTGCATAACTTTCAGTTCCCTTATCAGTCAGTCACTCGGTGCAACATAAATGCTATGGGAACGTAATTCATTCACGCCCTTGAAATGCTCAGTAAAATGCATCCTAGTGTGAACGTCCGCCTTTATTCAATAGGCATCTCAAGGTCGCTTTCTACTGTGTGTTAGAAAGGACAGCCTGAGTGACATCACACGCAGTAACGTCCAAACTGTAATGCTTTGCAAACGTATTTGTAGAGCTCCAGTTCGCAGCCGCACAGATGTCTGCCACTGGTACACCCTTGAACAATGACCACGAGGTGGCCAGGCCCCGAGTGGAGTGGGCACGCACTCCAGAGGGCACCTGTTGACCTTTGCTACTGTACGCCCTTTTTATGGCCTCAGTCACCCAGTGTGAGAGGCGCTGCTTTGATAGGGCCCTACCAGTAGCTGGGGCCGCAAAGCACACAAACAGTTGGTTTGTTTTCCTCCAGTCAGCTGTTCTCTGCATGTAAGTGCTTAAAGCCCTCACGGGGCAGAGAGCCTTCAGCCTTTTCTGTTCCTGAGTGAAGACAGGAGCAGGAGGAAAGGAAGATAGATCAAAGTCCAGACTTCTGGGGTTCAGAGTCAGGACCTTAGGAATATACGCAGGATTGGGCCCTAGGGTGACCTTTGATCCGTCAGGGGCAAACCTGGTACACATTGGGTGCACGGACAAAGCATGGAGGTCACCCACACGTTTAGCCGAGCACAAAGCCAGAAGCAGAGCGGTCTTATAAGATAATAAGTCTATTTTAATATCGCTCAGTGGTTCAAATGGGGGGTCACAGAGAGCCCCCAAGACCAGAGTAAGATCCCATCCAGGGGTCAAGATCCTGCTGGGGGGTCTCTTCCTTAGCACGCCCTTCATAAATCTTATTATGAGCGGGTGCGCGCCAGGCGTCCTGCTCCCCCAGCCCTCGTGACAAGCTGAAATAGCTGATAAAAACACCTTAATGGTTGAGAAAGATCAATTTTTCTCAAGCAGGTCTTGAAGAAAGGTGAGGAGCTGGACCAAGTCACATGAATAGGAAATAATATTTCTTTCCATGCACCAAGCTTCAAAAATACGCCATTTCCGGGCGTAGAGAGACTGTGTTGACCCAGCTCGTGCGTTTTGAATGGTATTTACCACGTTCTCGGGCAGGCCTGAGGCCACAAGTTTGTTCCTCTCAGCCACCAAGTTGAAATTTGCCACAGCTCTCGGCATAAGCGGCGAGGCTGTTCCATCTGGTGACGTGGTGAATCCCTGGCGAGGAACAGATGGCAGGACCAGCTCTTCCTCGAGAGTCCTGATTTCTGTGGCCCTTTGAGGGCAAACCAGGTTAGGGAGAAGGCCCTCCTGCAGATGCACCTCCATACCTCTTTGATCGAGAGTGTTAGAAGGCAGAGACAATCTGCTGTCATTCTTGGCCAAAAGCGAAATAGAATGCCTGTTTTTTCTGTATTTGTGGGGAGTCATGGTTCGGAGTGGGTGCAAGTTCTGGATACGAGCAGACCTCCTGACTCCAGCCCGCTTCGTGGTTGGGTCTGGATCACTGTTCTCCGGTCTCATCAGTGCCCTGGGGCCTGGTGAACTTCTGGGAGGTTGTGTTTCACCTGATGGAGGGGTCTCGTTTAATAATAGAACTGATTCAGTGCAACGAGCGTGGTCACACGCTGCAGAATCATTGTTTGAGCAGGACATGTCACCCACTGAGGATAAGTGGACAGTTTCAGCAGGTGAATGTGAAGCTGTCCGAGATGCCGAGCGTGGTCACACGCTGCAGAATCATTGTTTGAGCAGGACATGTCACCCACTGAGGATAAGTGGACAGTTTCAGCAGGTGAATGTGAAGCTGTCCGAGATGGTCCTCCGTGTTGAGCAGTGTTTTGTTTGGTTGGTGACAAGAAGTCCAGTCTCATTCGATTAGAAGGAAGAGGAATCTGATTTCGCCCTGGTGCCATTTCTGCTCTGCATTGAGTGTTTACACATGCTACAACATCATCACCACTTCCTTTGTGAACGTGTGACACTGGTTTCGGCCTGTGGGCTTCTGTTGTAACCCCCCCGTCACTTACTGGAATCCAATGAATAGGAGCAATCCCGGAGGGTGGGCTGCCAGGTTCTGTCGGTGCGCACCCCTGGGGCGCGGACGTGTCACAGGTTCATTTGATTTGTGTATTGTCGGTCCCGTGCCGTGATTTACAACGGGGCGGGGACTGGAACACGTGACCCCCCTCACCTGTCTCTGTGAGGACTGACGGGCTGGTTTGCCGG